>PVJC01005208.1:0-60049 GCA_004026665.1 Murina feae | reverse complement strand
AGCCACCAGAAAGCAGGGAAAACCCCGTCTCGTGGTCAGGCCAGCCTTTTCCTGCTCCCTGATCCCCGGAAGGGACCTGGGAAGCCGCCAAGCAGGCCGCCAACTCTTTCCCACTCACCCGTCCCCTGCTGCCTTCCTTTCCCACTTCCCGGTGCCGCCAAGGGGTCTGGGGAGCTGCCAAGCAGGACCCCGGCCCCTGAAGCCTTGCTTTCCTGCTTCCCGATGCCCCGCAAAGGGCCTGGGAAGCCCACCAAGCAGGCCGAGACCCCCCCCTGCCGCCTCTTACCCACTCCCCGGTGCCCTCCAACCCTGCCGCCTCTTTCCCACTCACGGGTCCTGGGTCCTGCGCTGTCCCGCCCTGCAGCCGCTCTGTGCACTCAGGAGGTCCCTCAGCCTGGCCTGTGCCCTCTCGCAGTCTGGGAGCCCTCGGGGGATGCCCACCTGCTGGCGTGCCTGACCAGCCTGGGTGAGGGGCTTTCAGGCTGCCCACACCTCCCATTGACCCAACGTCCCAGCAAGGCTGGCTGGACGCAGGTTTCTGTTCCTTTAAGCTGAGGTGGGCTGAGGTAACGAAACCTCCTCTGCTTCACCTCACAGCGCAGCGTCTATAATGAGACTTTGTTACTCTTAGTAAGTCAGGCCAGGCCTGTTCCCTTCAGCTCCCGAGGATTCTATGATTGTTACATTATTGAAACATGTTTCGGAGCCTGCCCGCCAAGGGCCGAAAACAGTATCGCTTTCGCTCCTGCTGCAACAGACTCTGCCTAAACGTTTACTCAGGTCCATGAGTGGCGGCCGCCATGTTGGCTGGGCTAATTTGCATACAGCCGTTCTGATTGGCTGGTGGGCGTGGCTTACCCTGTCTCGGAGAAACGGTTAATTTTACTGTTTCGCTTTTATTAGTTTAGATTTTGTATTATGCAACCTTCATAAACTCACAGTTTAATGCTAGTCCTTTTTTTGGTAAATTACATAGGATTTTCTACATACATTATCATGTAAACTAAAGAAAATTAAATTTATTTAATTTCAATCAACTTTGTATTCCTGAGATAAATCCATGATAGAAATTTGATTCTGTATTAAACTTATATCCTAAGACCTTGCTAAATTCTCTTATTACTTCTAGTATTTCTTTTACTGATTCCTTAGGATTATTTATGCAAATTTTATATGAGAGTAGGGTTAGTTTCACTTTTTCCTTTGTAGTCTATACATTATTCTCATTTTTTCCTTCCTTACTACTTGGCTAAGATGATCATGATAATGATGAATAAAAGTGATGGGAGAAGACTACCTAACCTTCCCTGTCTTAGGAGGAAACTATGCAGTGTTTTTTATTATTTATTTTTTTAATATACATTTTTATTGATTTCAGAGAGGAAGGGAGAGGGAGAGAGAGAGAGAGAAACATTAATGATGAGAGAGAATCATTATCCTGCATGTCCCCTACTGGAAATCAAGCCCACAACCCAGGCATGTGCCCATGAACTAGGGACCCGTCAGTGCGCAGGCAAATGCTGTGTCCACTGAGCCAAGCAGGCTAGGCTTCAATTTCTTTAAGTCTGCTGTTAACTATAGAGTTTTAAAAAAATCGTTATAATTACAGTTTAATTTACATAGAATAAAATTAAATACTTATTCATAATGAACACTCAACAAACTTGGAAAAGAGACATCCTCACTTTGATAAACTGCATGACTCTACACTTTATGATGCTTCAGGGAAATGTCAAGTAAAAGCATAACGAGATGTTAGCATGCATCTACTAGAATAGTTCAAATTAATCTTATGATAACAAGTGTTGGCAAGGATTGCTGGTAGAATTTTACAAGAATACAGCCACTTTGGAAAGTAGTTTGGCAGTCTCCAATAAAATTAAACATAGCTCTGGCCAGTGTGACTTAGTGGTTAGAGCATCAGCCCATGCACTGACAGGTCCTGTGTTTGATTCCCGGTTAAGGGCATGTACCTGGGTTGTGGGTTCACTTCCCTCCCCTGATTTGGACTTGTGCAGGAGGCAATCAGTTGGTGTGTGTGTCTCACATAGATGTTTTTTTTTTCTCTCTCTCCTCCCCTCCTTCTCTTCTACTCTCTCTGGAGAACAATGGGGAAAATATCCTCGGATAAGAATTAACAACAGGAACAAAATAATTAAACATAGATTTACTATATACCACCCAGCAAACTGAATTTTAGGGAGTTATTAAAAAGAAATGAAAACATGTTATAAGAAATCCTTTTTTAAAAAAATACTAGGTTTTGTTTTTTTTATTGATTTTTAGAGATAGAGGAAGGGGGAGAAGGAGAGAGAGAGAAGCATCCATTGGCTACCTACAGCATGGCCCCTACCAGGAATTGAGCCCAAACTCAAGCATGTGCCCAGACTGGGAATTGAACCAGCAATCCTTCAGTGCTCAGGGATGATGCCTAACCAACTAAGCCACATCAGCCAGGCATAAGAAGTCTTATACACAAATGATCATAGCAATATAATTTCTAGTAGGCCAAACCTTAGTTAACCTTAACATCCATCAATACACAAATGACTGAGGCCTAGAACCAAAATGGCAGCATAGGTAAGTGCCTGAACTCGCTACCTCCCACTCAAAATTACAACTAAAATACAGAACACCCATTATCCAGAACCACCTGAAAGCTGGTTGAATGGAAGTCCTACAACTAGAGAAGTAAAGAGGAAAGCACATTGAGACTGATAGGAGAGGGTTGGAGAGGCAGAACGGGCTAGAATGTCATCCACGCGTGCTTTTTTAATCAGTAGGAGATAGTCTCTGCGGAGGCAGACTGTAAGGAGCAATGTGTCCCAGATCCACACCAGACTCCCCAGCCCAGAGTTCCAGAGCTGGGAAAAGCAATCCCCATAATTACAGGCTGTTAAAAACCATCAGGGATTGGGGTTCAGTGACACAGATACTGCTGGAGACCCAGCTCTTCCTCTTAAAGGGCCAATGCATAAACTGAACTTAGAAAGGAGTGCTTCCTTTGCACTCCAGGACCAGGGCAAGGCTCTGGGGGACCAGACACATATGACAAGGAACTGGATTGTCTGGCATTGGGACAGGAACTAGAGGAGGGGGACCTTTCTCTCAGATGGAGGTGCTCGCAGAGATCATTGTTCTTGTGTTGGGACTTCCCCAGTCGCAGAGCTGACTGGCAGCCATATCTGTTTGCTCTGCCCTGGTGATTCTCTGAGACCCCACCCTATTCTTTTTACCACCCCTTAAACCCTGTGTGTTGTGGCTTTTGCATGTGAATGGCACATCCTTGTTCAGGTTTCAGACTTTGCTAAAATCTCTCAAACGAGCTGTAGCTGGGCCAGAGTGCCTAAACCTATCAATAAAAGGCCTAAGACTTGGCACTAGCACCAGCCTGCCTTGCTTCACAGCTGGGCCTCACCTGGGCACTTCCAAACCTGATACAAATAGAGGAATCTTCAGATCTCTCTATAGCTCCTGCCAGGTAGCCCTAGGCAGTGGCTGACTTTGCACTTCCCTGGAGACCCAAAAGCCAGTGAACCTGGTGGACAGCATCAGATCATACAAGATTACAACTCTACACATCCATAAGCCACAGACTCAAGGGGAAGATTCAGAGCACCAAAGCCCTGCTGAAGCAAGTCCTCCATAGGGTGTCTCCTGCACAGCTGCTCTCCCACTATAGTCTCAGCTACTCTTCACGGCCAGTTGGCCTGGAGGTCAATTCCCAATGACACCAACAGTAATCAACTCTCAACTACAGAAGGCTGTGCACACAGCCCACACGGGTGTACCTAGAGTGCCCAGATCAGGTGATTGGGGAGACTGAGTCACTGGGCTTGTAGGACACCTACTTCATTCACAAGGCCACTCTACCAACTCCAGGAGAAATAGCAGCTCTAACCAATACATAGAAACAAACACAGGGAAGCACCCAAAATGTAGAGACAAAACTATGTCACAAATGAAAGAAATGGAAGAAAGGAAATTACTGGATACAGAGTTCAAAACCACAGTTATAGGATTACTCTGATTTTCATGAGACCTTCAAGGACTTAGTGAGACTTTCAAGGATCTTAGTGAGAATTCAAAGACATGGAAAAGGACAAGTTGGAAATTAAGCATACACTGACTGAAATGAATAATTTACAGGAATTCAAATGTAGAGGATTCTGAGAATCAAATCAACAATTTAGAATATGAGGAAACAAAAAAATCCAATCAGAAGAGCAAAAAACCCAAAAAACAAAACAATAGAATCCAAAAATATGAAGATAGTGTAAAGAGCCTCTGAGGCAACTTTAAGCTTACCAACATTTGCTTTATGGGGGTGTGAAGGAGAAGAGAGAGAGCAAGATATTGAAAATCTTTTTGAAGAAATAATGACAGAAAACTTCCCCTGCCTGGTGAAAGAAATAGACTTACAAGTCCAGGAAGCACAGAGAGTTACAAATAAGAGGAACTCAAAGAGGCCTACACCAAGACACATCATAATTAAAATGCCAAAAATTAAAGAATTAAAGAAAAAGAATCATAAAAGCAGCAAGAGAAAAGCAGTTAGTTACTTGTAAGGGGGCACCCAAATCACTGTGAGCTGATTTCTCAACAGAAATTTTGCAGGCCAGATGGGAATGGCAAGAAATATTTAAAGTGATGAAGAGCAAGGATCTACACCCAAGATTACTCTACCCAGCAAAGCTATCATTTAGAATTGAAGGCCAGATAAAGAGCTTCACAGACAAGTAAAAGCTAGAGGAGTTCACCACCACCAAACCATTATTATAGAAAATGTTGAAGGGTCTTCTTTGTGAAAAGGAAGAAGAAGAAAAATATTAAATATATGAACAATAAAATGCAACAAATACATATCAACAATTGATTCTAAAAATAAATCAGAAATCTAATGAACAGAATAAACTGGTGAATAAAATAGAATCAGAAGCATGGAATTGGAACAGACTGACGATTCTCAGAGAGGAAGGGTATGGGAGGACGGGAAGAGATTAAACAAAGGCTTTATATGCATATGTGCATTACCTATGGACACATACAATAGGGTGGCAAAGGCGAGGAGTGTGATGAGAACTGGGTGGAAGGGGATAATGGGCAGGAAAGGGACATCTGTAATATGCTCAACAATAAAGATTCAAAACAAAACAAAATCCAAAACACATGACTAAAAAATAATGGTATTTTTATTAAGTAGAACCCTATATACTATATTATTTCATTTATTTTAAGTTGTAGATCAAACATAACTGAGACACAGTTATTGAGAAGTAGAAATGCACTCTCAATTGCTACTTTAGTGCTTTGGATAAAATCATGAAAGAACTATTTCTTTTATATCTATTTTTTAATGTTGCAATGTATTAGGAAGTTTACATATAGAGTTTCTGAGGTTTTGAATATAATCTATTATTTAAATGTTTCCTAATTTCTTTATTTTTTTTAATATATTGATTTTTCCACAGAGAGGAAGGGAGAGGGATAGAGAGTTAGAAACATTGATGAGAGAGGAACATCAGTCAGCTGCTTCTGGCACCCCCCCCACTGGGGATGTTCCTGCAACCAAGGCACATGCCCTTGACCAGAAACGAACCTGGGACCCTGAGTCTGCAGGCCGATGTTCTATGCACTGAGCCAAACCCGCCAGGGCCCTAATTCCTTTATTTTTTACTCAGAATAATGTTTATTTTATTACCCAGGATATTATATTTTTCATAAAGTTCTTTTTATTTTCTTTTTTTAACTTTGTCTTTCCTAATGATGAATTCTTCAAACAAGTATAAAGTATTCTTTATAATTCTACTACTACAAACATTTTTATTTTGAAATATTTCAAACATAAAGAGCAATTATAGAAAATTTAAAAAGAAAAAAAAAAAACAGCTCTAGAAATAGAACATTGTGTGCAAGATGGCAAACTCAGAAGATCCTGGCCCTCATTCCCACACAGAAACATCAAAAAGCAACTACAGACTGATCAGAGTAACCATATAGGAGCTCTGCAGACCAGTTAGAGATTTTCAACAACTAAGCAAACAGTTACTTTTGTGATGTTTGATGGCACTTACCCTACCCTTCCCCAGTGTGCACATCATGGTCAGGAGGAAACAGCCTAATTTTTGATTCCCTCCCTTGGGACAGTAGTAGGGTGAAACTTGTTTGCAACATTCTGATGTATCTGTTGGTTGTCCCAGGGATTGCTTTGTCCTTACTTGACTTGTAAATTAGATATGAACAGCAGCATAGTTTGGATCTCAGACTGGAAACCACAAAAGGCAGTAGCAGTAGCTGCAATACATGAAAACTGCAGGGGTCACTACAGAGCCATGGATCAGAGTCTATAGTCAGGAATACATTTGAACATCTACCAGAATATCCAATAAGTAGCTGAAGTGAGACCCTGGGAACTTAGACTTTCAATGCAAATGGGAAAATTGGCGGGGGCGGGGGGGAGTGTTAAAAAACAGATGCATTTAAGTCCAGCTAGAACAAATGTCAGAAAAGACCTTCGAAAACCTTATGCTTTTATGCTGTGCTGATCTTAAGGCTCAGGGGCTCACCAATTAGTGAACATGTTCCACTCCAGTCTGTGAAGAGTTGAGAGCTGGCTTTTTATCAATGTCCAGTTTTCAAGAAAAGATCATTAAAAGTACAAAGAAACTGAGAAATATTTCCCATCCAAAGAAACAAATTACATCTCCAGAAATGTATGTCAGACTTAACAGACAGATTTTAAAATAACTGTTTTAAATATATTTAAAGAGCTGAAGGAAATTATGAACAAAGAAACAAAGGAAGTCAGGAAAATCATTTATACACAAAATGAAAATATTAAGAAAGAGATAGTAATTATTATTTTTTTTAATTATGAAACTGAAAAAGGCAATAACTGAATTGAGAAATACCCCAGAGGAGTTCAGCAACAGACTTGAACAAACATAGAGAATCAGCAGACTTTTAGAAAGGTGATTTGAAATTATCGAGCAAAAAGAGAGAGCAATGAAAAAAGTAAACAGGGCCTAAGGGATTTATGTGGCAGCATAAGAGGACCAACATATGCATTAGGAAAGTCTCAGAAAGAAGAAAGAGATTATTTGAAGAAATAATGGGCAAAATTTTTCTCAAATTTGAGGAAAGCCATTGGATGTACAAATACAAGAAACCCACCAATCTGTATAAAGGATAAACCAAAAGAGAGGCACATAATTAAACTGTGAGAAGTGAAAGGTAGAATCATGAAAGCAGTAAGACAAAAACAAATCATCACAGTAAAGGGATACCTAGAAAGATGATCAGATTTTTTAGCAGAAACCTCACAGGGCGCCCTGACTGGTTTGGCTCAGTTGATAGAGCATTGGCCTGCGGACTCAAGGGTCCCAGGTTCGATTCTGGTCAAGGGCATGTACCTGGGTTGCGGGCACATCCCTAGTGAGAGGTGTGCAGGAGGCAGCTGATTGATGTTTCTCTCTCATCGATGTTTCTAGCTCTCTATCCCTCTCCCTTTCTCTCTGTAAAAAATCAATAAAATATATTAAAAAAAAAAAAAAAAAAAGAAACCACAGGGCAGTAGGTGATTAGATGCTATTTTACAAAATGCTGAAAGAAAAAAAAAAATGTCGTCCAAGAATTTGACACAGTCATGCTCTTTTTAACCATAAGCATGTGGTCTTAAAACAGGTCATTAGACAATTTTATCATTGTGTGAAAAACATAGAATCTGCCTACTAAACACCTAGGCTGTATAGTATAGCCTGTTACTCCTAGGCTACAAGCCTGTATAGCATGCTGCTGTATAAAAGTTCAGTAAAATGATGCTCTAAACACAAGATATATGAAGCTGCTGCTGGAATACCATTTTACACCAAATTAAAAAAAAATTAAGTGGAAACAGCACACTCTAAAATAAGAAAAATATAGAATAGTAATGTACTGTACATAATTATATGTGCTACTAGAGGACCAGTGCACAAAATTCATGCACTGGTAGTGTCCCAAGCAGCTGCTGGCTGCCGACTAGGTACTTCCTCCTTTCCCCCGGTTGCCTGCCGCCCCTGTCCTGGGCCTCCCTCCCTTCCCCTGGCCGGCCCCTCCCCTTGGTCAAACTGCATACTATGCTTTTATTACATAGTTTACTTTTATGAGTGGCAGAGCAGTAGGTTTGTATACACCACAAACACAAGTGGTGTTTTGCACTGTGACATGGCAGTTATGTCACTAGGTGATAAAATGTTTTCAACTCCATTGTGCTTTTTTGTATATAGCAAAACTGTCTTTCAAAAATGAAGGTAAGCCCTGGCTGATTCAGATACATGCAAAAAAATGAAACTAGATCACCAATTTACACCATACACAAAAACAAACTCAAAATGGCTAAAGGTCTTGAATGTAAGATGGGAAACCATAAAAACCCTACAAGACTCCATAGGCAGCAAAATTGCAGACATATGTTGTAGCAATATCTTTACAGACACAGATCCTAGGGCAAGAGAGACTACGGAGAAAATAAACAAATGGGACTAAATCAAAATAAAAATCTTCTGCGCAGCAAAAGAAACCATCAACAAAACAACAAGAAAGCCCACTGCATGGGAGAACATATTTGCCAATGTTTTCTCTGATAAGGGTTTAATTTCCAACATTTACAGGGAACTCATACAACTTATCGAAAGGAAGATAAACAACCCAATCAAAAAATGGGCAAAGGACCTAAATAGACACTTTTTGAAAGAGGACATTCAGAAAGCCAAGAAACACATGAAAATATGCTCAAGTCACTAATCATCTGAGAGATTCAAATCAAAACAATAATGAGGTACCATCTCACACCTGTCAGAATGGCTACCATGAACAAATGACAAGTGCTTGTGAGGATGCGGAGAAAAAGGAACCCTCATGCATCATGCACTGCTGGTGGGAATGCAGACTGGTGCAGCCACTGTGGAAAACAGTATGGCATTTCCTCAAAAAATTAAAAATGGATCTGCCACTTGACCCAGTAATACCACTTCTAGGAATATAGCCAAAAAAAACAGAAGCACCAATCAGAAAGGATATATGCACCCCTATACTCATAGCAGCACAATCTTCTAATCTAATAAAAGAGTAATATGCAAATTGACCCTCACTCTTACACTAAAACCATGCCCACCAGCCTAAGCCATGCCCACCAGCCAGTCAGAGTGGGTGTATGCAGATTAGCCCAGCCAAGATGGCAGCCATCAGCCACAGAGCTAGAGCAAACAGGAGGCTTCTGTTGCACCAGCGGTGGAGGAAACTGCCTGCCTAGACTGGCTTTGGCCTCTGCTTAAGGCAACAAAGTTTCAATTATAGAAGATAAATAAACCCCAGAAACCTGATTCCAGCCAGCCTCGCTCGGACGTTGGGTCGATGGGAGCTGTGGCCAGCCTGAAAACAGCCATCAGCCCCTCACCCAGGCACCCTAGAGGGGTGGGGACACCCACCTTTAAGGGGCTGTGGCCAGCCTACAAACAGCCATCAGCCCCTTACCTAGGCTGGCCAGGCACGCCAGCAGGTGGACATTCCCCGAGGGGTCCCAGACTGCAAGAGGGCACAGGCCAGGCTGAGGCCCCTCTCCCCGTCAGTTCACAAATTTTTGTGCACTGGGCCTCTAGTTTGCAATAATTAAGATTTGGAAACAGCCTAAGTGTCCATCAGCAGATGAGTGGATTAGAAAACTATGATACATCTACACAATGGAATATTACACTGCTATAAAAAAGGAGGAATTCTTACCATTTGCAGCAACATGGGTGGAACTAGAGAGCATTATGCTTAGTGAAGTAAGCCAGGCAATGAAAGAAAAATACCATATTATCTCACTCATTTATGGATGATAAAGAACATTATAACCTAATGATCAAAAAGATAGGCAGAGAAGCATTGAACAGACTCAAATTACAGCGGGAAGATTGGAGAGTATTGGGGTGGGCTAATAGATCAATTGAAGGACTTATATGCATGCATATAAGCATAACCAATGGACACAAAACATGGGGACGGAGAAAGGGAGGTGTAAGGGCATGTGCTGGAGGGTAGGTAGGCTGGGGGGGGCGGGGGGCGGATAAAAGATAAATAATTTAAAGAGAAAAAAATGGATCCAACTATAGGCTATTTGCAAAAGATTAACATTACATCTAAAGATGCACATTGTTTGTAAAGTGTTTCTTTAGCATACAGTTTCTGTGAGCTCTATGCAGTAATAGCTTCCTTGCATGTGTAAACAGACTGGGCAAGACTGTTAGCCAGTTTCAAGTACCTATCCTACTCTGGTTTCCTGACTAAATGTTTTTGTTTCATTTATTTTTATGTTTATATCTATAATTGTTCCATGCATTGCTTCAAAGGTAAGCTTATGGAACCATCCTAAAATCCTATATTTGTGTTCTTTAAAAATATCGAAGCATCCCTTTTTTAAAAAGCAGATCATTAATGCTTCTGTAGCAAGATGGCAAACTGAGTGCAAATTATTAACATATTAAACAATGCTTAAATATTAATTTTTTACCAAGTTTAATCCTGAATACATGCTATCTAATAAAGAGGGAATATGCAAATTGACCATCACTTCACGCTGCCCACAACCAATGAGGAGGGAATATGTAAATTAACATGAAAAAGGTGGTGGCGACTGCTCCGGGCCTGTGGAAGATAGAGAAGTCAGGTGCCAGCACCTGAGGCTGGCTGCAGCTCAGGCGATGAAGCCCTGCTGACCGGGAGACGAAGAAGCCGCCTGCCCTGTGATCCCAGGCCATGGCCAGCCAGAGAAGCTGCCCACACTGCATCCCAAGGGAGATAGAGAAGCCGGGTGCCAGGGCCTGACACTAGCTGCGGCCCAGGAGACAAAGAAGCCGCGTGCCCTGTGATCCCAGGTCACAGCCAGTCTGAGAAGCCATTCACACTGCATCCCAGGGAAGACAGAGAAGCCGCCTGCCCCTATGTCCCAGGCTGCAGCCACCTGGAGAAGCTGCCAGTCCTGTGGTCCCGGGCGCCAGTGCCTGGGACCCAGGAGATAGGTTCCCTCTTCTCCCACTGCAGTTATTTCTCCAGTATTCCCCTTCTGAATTTCTCCCGCCCGACCCACTTTTCATCTGAAGGGTAGGGAACAGAGAGAGAGCAGTGTTAAAAGCTTACATTTTTAAGCAGGTAAGGTTGGTACTTAAACATATAAATGGAAAACTGGAGTCCTTAACATAACAAAGACTAGAAAGAAAGGGGACAGGGACAGGGCAAAACATATTATATCCAACAATGCAAGGGGGGACTGAAAACTGCAATGATGACAATTAGTGAAGATATGAATCAACTAAAATAGTTGACAGGGACAATTCTTCCATCTTTGAAAATATCTACATCAAATCTGTTTAAATAGATTTTCATCTGCATAATACTTTCTGACAAGACCACTGCCACCAATGTGGTCAGTGTTGTGCTGGTAAATGTTTAACAACTGGCTCTCAATCAAAGAAAACAAAACCCTGATTTATACCATCAGCCAATTTCTGTGGCATAAATTCTCCATCCATGGCTGATTTCAGCTACTAATGTGATGCCACTAAATGCAGAACTGAGGAGAAAAGTGCAGTAATACACTATTATATTCTATCAGAAAGATCCAAAAGTATAAATAATGTCAAGAGAACAGTAAAGTGCAATAAATAATTGAGGAGTGATGATTTTAGAGTATGTTTTACCTTTGGTTTTAATGTAATTTATTCACTTTTAAGATTATATAATTTAATTTTTAATAATGTTTAACAGCCAGCTTTAAAAATTCCCAAAAAATTGGGAGCCAGTAAGAGCAGGCTCCAGCATAATACTGAGTGAAGTATAATGGGTAAAGGGTATGGCTCATGGATTTGAAACGAGATTCAGCCACTTTCAGGTTTTACTGGTCAAGTTACCTGATCTCTCTACAGCTTAGTGTTCTCATCTGTGTAACTATAGTACCTATTGTATGGAGTTGTTGCAAAGATAAAATGGAATCTGTGTATGACACAACACAGTACCTGAAACAATAATTAAAGCAATCTAATCTAATAAAGGCGTAATATTGAAATTAACCGTTTCTCCGGGACGCCTAAGCCACGCCCACCAGCCAATCAGAGTGGCTGTATGCAAATTAAACCAGCCAAGATGGCAACCGGCAGCCAGGGAGAGAGTAGCAGCGGGTGAGACATGGGAAGCCTCCGGCAGCAGATTGGGAGGGTGGTTGGTGGCGGGTACTTCACGGGCAGTGGTGGCGGGTCTGGGGCAAGTGGGGACCCAGCCTGTGGGGCTGGCGGCCTGCACCCCAGCAGCTGTGAGCCCACATCAGCGGGGACCCATCCCCGCACCACAGCAGTTGTGAGCCAGGATCAGCTGGTGCTGCTACAGCCTCTGGGAAGGAGGGTCGCAGGGACTGGCCCCTCCCCCAGTGGCTGTGATCCACGCGTCCGCTCCAGCCACTGGGGAAGGAGGGTCTCAGGGTCTGGTCCCTCCCCTAGTGGCTGTGATCCCCAGTGGCTGTGATCCCCACGTCTGCTCTAGCTGCTGGCCTGGGGCCAAGGCGGGGGGCATGGCCTGAGGTCCTGCGTGGCATCAGGGAAGAGGGTGCATCCTGAGTTCCTCTGGCCTGGTGCCAGGATGGGGGAGCAGCCTGAGGTCTCCTGTTAAGCCCTATGGGTGGAAGGCATGACCTGAGGTCCTGTCAAGCCCCATGCAGGAGGTGGGTGGGCGTGCAGCCTCAGGTCCCTGCTGATTGCTCCTTAAGGCTCATTATGGGAACTTAGCCTCAGCTGTGGGTGCACATTGACCAGAGTGACAGTCAATTTGCATATTCCCTGTTTATTATATAGGCTATTTTATTGTTTGTTTGTTTGTTTTGTGTTTGGGTTTTTTTTTACGGAGAGGAAGGGAGAAAGATAGAGAGTTAGAAATATCATTGAGAAAGAAACATCAATCAGTTGCCTCCTGTGCACCCCCTACTGTGGATATGCCTGCAACCAACGTACATGCCCTTGACTGGAATCCAATTTGGGACCCTTCGGTCCACAGGCTGATGCTCTATCCACTTTGCCAAACTGGTTATGGTGATAGCAGTATTATTGTGATAGCCAAAAGATGGAAACAACCAAATGCCGCTATAAAAGTACTGAAACATGCTACAACATAGATGAACTTTAAAATCATTATACAGTAGTGCCCCCTTATTCATGGTTTTGCTTTCCATATTTTAGTTTTCTGCAGGTTTAAAATACTAAATAGAAAATTTCAGAAATAAACAATTCTTAAATTTTAAGTTGCTCATCATTCTCAGTTGCATGATGAAATCTCATACCATCTCACCCAGGACATGAATAATGCTTTTGTATAGGATATCCCTGCTATATACATTACCCACCTGTTCTTAGTAGTTCCTCATGGCTAGATTATTCAGGATCGCCTGAAGTATGGGAATCCTTCTCATACATCATCAGAAGGTCAGTAGTAGCCTGATGCTACATCACAATGCTTATATCATTCGTCTCACTTCATTTCAACATGTAGGCATTGAATTTTCTCATATCACCAGAAAATGGGTGAGTACTATACAATAAGATATTTTGAGAGAGACTACACTCAAATAACTCTCATTACAGAATATTGTTATAATTATTTTATTATTAATTATTATTACTTTCTTTCTGTGCATAATTTATGAATTAAACTTTATCATTGCCCCGGCCAGCATGTCTCAGTGGATAGTGTCAGCCATGCACCAAAGGGTCTCAGATTTGATTCCCGGTCAAGGGCATGTACCTGGGTTGCAGGTTCGATCCCTGGTCCTTATCAGGTTGCATGTGGAAGGCAACCAGTTGATGTGTCTGCCACATTAATGTCTCTCTCTCTCCCCCTACCTCCATCCCTACCTTTCACTCTCTTTAAAAATCAGTTGGGAAAAAATCTTTGGATGAGGGTTAACAAATAAATAAATAGACTTTATTATAGACTAGAGGTCCGGTGCATGAAATTTGTGCACTAGGGGTTGGGAGATCCCTCAGCCTGGCCTGTGTCCTTTCACAGTTCGGGACCCTTTGGGGGATGTCCACCTGCTATGGAGGCGGGAGAAACTCCTGCCATCGCCACTGCTCTTGCCAGCCATGAGCCTGGCTTCTGGCTGAGCAGCGCTCCCTCTATGGGAGCGCACAGACCGCCAGAGGGCAGCTCCTGCATTGAGCATCTGTCCCCTGGTGGTTAGTGCACATCATAGTGACTGGTCATTCCACTGTTTGGTCAGTTTGCATGTTGAGGATTTATTATATAGGCTATGTATAGGAAAGAACATAGTACATATAGGAAGCTCAGTATTATCTATAGATTCAGGCATCCAATATATTGGAACATATCCCCCGTGGATTAAGTGGGTTGCCTACTGTAAAAGTGAAAAGAAAAGATCACCTATGGTATGTTTGTATTCAGATGAATGTCCCAAGTAGGAAAATTTATAGAGATAGTAAGTAGATTAGTACTTGCTAGAGGCAGTTGGTAGTACAGTATTGGGACTGACTGCTAATAGAAATGGGATTTATTTTGGTGATGGTGCAAATATTCTGACATCTAGTGTTGATGGTTGTACAACATGATATACTAAAGTGCACTGAAGTATACACTTTAAAATAGTAAATTTTATATTGTGTGAAATATATCAAGATACTATATAAAACAATACTTGGTCTATGCATTTTATAGTTTGGTAAATATTGCCAAGTTGTCCTACATAGAGGTGGTATAATTTATATTCTCAGAAGCTATGTAAGAGTGCTGTTTTCCTCACATTCTTGCCATTGTGGTTTGTCATTAAAAGTTTTAATCTTTACCAGTACTACTATTGAAAAATGATAACCTAATGTAGACTATTATATTTCTCAATATAATCAAGATTGAGTATCTTTTCATATACTGAAAAGCCATTTATATTTCCTTTCCCATAATCTTTTCATTCTTACCTATTGTCTGTTTTTTATTAGTGTTTTTTCTTACTGATTTGTAAAACAGTTTTATATATTATCTTTTTCCCCACGTTTGTTTTTTGTTTTGTTTTTTCAACATGGTGTGTTTTTACTATGAGCACTTTCTTCATTATCTAATAGTGCTCATTATAGCATTGCTCCATCTTGTTTGAAGCCAAATCCTAAGTCCTATATCAATGACATCATTGATAAGGTCTATTTAGTTTTCTGGTGCTTGTCATTGTACTTCTTCTAAGCTGTGTCAGCTTAACACATTTTTTGCAGGAAATGTGTAAAATCGGATCTACCAGGGAGACTGTCAATGGACATGAGGAAACATACATTGGAACCGGCAAAAATAAAAATGTTTTACATCGTTGTTGTGTGTGTGCTGCTCATAAACTATGCAGTGAAACGCGGTACATGTGCAAGTTTTGTAATGTACCCCTGCACAAAGGAAAGTGTTTCGAACGCTACCACACAGTGGCGGGAAAATGCCTGCTTACAAAGTATTAACACATCTACACTAATAAAAGAGAAACATGCAAATTAGTGTCACTCTGCTACACCCCAAGCAATGCCCACCAGCCAGTCAGAGTGATTATATGAAAATTAACCCAACCAAGATGGTGGCCGGCAGCCACAGAGCTGGAGCAAGCAGGAGGCTTGGTTGCCCCAGCAATGGAGGAAGCCAAGTTTCCCACCTGCCCTGGCTGGCTGTGGCCTCCACTCAAGGCAACAAAGTTTCAATTATAGAAGATAAATAAATCCCAGACCAGCTTCCAGCCAGCCTCGCTGGGAGTTTGGGTCTCTGGGGGTAGTGGCCAGCCTGAAAACAGCCATCAGCCCCTCACCCAGGATGGCCACACCCTCATGGGATGAGGGTTCCTGCTGGGGGGCTTGGCCAGCCTGCAAATAGCCATCAGCCACTCACCCAAGATGGCCAGGTATCCCAGCAGGACCCCCCCCCCTCCCTCAAGTGGGTGTGGCCAGCCTGAAAAGGCCCTTAGCCCCTCACCCAGGCTGGCCAGGCACTCCACCAGGGACCCCCACCCTTAAGGGGGTGTGGCCAGCCTGCCAGTGGGCCTCAGGTGCCACAGTGGGAACCCCACCCTGATCTGGGACACCCTTCAGAGCACACCAGCCATCCCCCACTCATGCACCAGGCCTCTATCCTATATAATAAAAGGGTAATATGCAAATTGACCCTAACAGCAGAATGACTGGTCACTATGACACACACCACCAGAGGGTAGATTCTCAATGCAGGAGCTGCTTTCTGGTGGTCAGTGCACTCCCATAGGGGGAGCTCTGCTTAGCCACAAGCCAGGCTGGCAGCTGCCAGCACAGCGGTGGTGGTGGTGGGAGCCTCTCCCACCTCCTCAGCAGCACTAAGAATGTCTGACTGCTGCTTAGGCCTGCTCCCTGCTGGCAAGTGGACATCCCTCAAGGGCTCCCAGGCTGCCAGAGGGATGTCTGACTGCCAGCTTAGGCCCAATCCCCCAGGTTGCGGGCCTAAGTCAGCAGGTGGACATCCCCCAAGGGGTCCCAGAGTGTGAGAGGGCACACGCCAGACTGAGGGACCCCCCTGAGTGCACAAATTTTTGTGCACCAGGCCTCTAGTCTATTTATAAATATATTTGTATATCTGATATTAGAATATTTTGAGGGGAGCGCAGTGAAGAAGGATTTGGATACAGTCATTGATCCCAAATTTTTATTTTAGACAAGTATTAAAATGAAAGTTATTTATGACTTTTTTTCTCTAAAATGTGAAAAACAAAATCAGTACATTAATACATAGGTGTGTGCCCTGGCCAGTGTGGCTTGGTTGGTTGGAGCATTGTCCCGTATACCAAAAGGTGGCAGGCACATGCCCAGGTTGCATGTGCAATCCCTGATCATGGCTCATGTGGAAAGCAAATGATCAATGTTTCTCTCTCACATTAACGTTTCTCTCTCCCTCCCTTCCTCTCTCTAAAAATAATTAAAAATGTATTCTCGGTGAGGTGTTTTTTTTAAGTTATGAGAGAATTACCGTATTTTCCGGCGTATAAGACGACTTTTTAACCCAGGAAAATCTTCTCAAAAGTCAGGGGTCATCAATGGAGCCGGACGGAGACCGCAGGTGTCTCTGGTCGGCTCCTTTTTGTGCCGCATATAGTCTGTCCGAACTTTTTAACCCAGGGAAATCTTCTCAAAAGTTGGGGGTTGTCTTATACGCCCAGTCGTCTTATGCACTGGAAAATACAGTAATGTTCCTTTCCTGTTTTTAGAAAAAAACTAAGTAAATAGGAACTTTGTGACATACTTTTGATAGGGTGGTCAGTGAAGACCTTTCTGAGGAAGTAGCATTTAGGTAGTGACACAGCTATTGAAAGGAGTCAGCCATGGGGAAGCTGGAGAAGGACATTCTGTGCACTAAGGAAATACGGAATTGAAAGTCCTAAGATGGCATCTTTGAGTAGCAGGAAGGAGTCATTATGGCTGGAGCTTAGTAAATTGGGATAGAAGAGGTAAAGAGACAATGCTAAGGGCTTTAGACCTTGCATTGAGAAATTATCAAGAGTATTAAGCAATGGAGTAACATTATGCTTGAAAAGACTGCTTTGGTTTCTAGATGGAGAATGAAGAAGGTGGTAAGAAAAGAAACAGGGATAGAAGTTAAGAGGCCATGGCCAGAGCCATACCAGAAATAAGGATGGTGCCAGATTAGATGGAGCAGAATTCTTAATATTCTAGGTATAGTTTAAAGGTAGAGTCAGCTCAGCATGGCTCAGTGGTTGAGCATTTGATCTGTGAACTAGGTCAGAGTTTGATTTCCTGTCAGAGTACTTGCCTGGTTTTTGGGCAGCTGATCAATGATTCTCATCATTGAAGTTTATATCCCCCTCTCCCTCTCCCTTCCTCTCTGAAATCAATAAAAAATATTTTTTAAAAAACAGTAAAGGTAGAATCAGCTGGATTTGATTTGTTAGGTGTTAGGGATAGTGGAAAGAAAAGATACAGATTATCCCAGCCAATTGTTACTAAAATCTATTTAAGTACTCTTCATGGAATCAAATATGGAATCAAGTATGGGATGTAAGGATTATAAGTAATGATACATAAGCTTATATTTGTGTAATGCTTTGAAAATACTGCCATATCTATAACTTCATTTTGGGTTCTTTATTTTTTTTTAATTGAAACTTGCTAGCAGTGCAGATATTTTCTGAGTTCAGTTCGTTTTTCTAAAATAGATCTTAACTGGCATTGAGAAATATTGAATTAAAATTCTCATACACTAAAAGCAGTCCTTCCCAAAACTAAACATCCTTTTCAAAATCAGTGTGGTTTTTTTTTGGGGGGGGGGTGGGGGGGTAACGGTGGAGGGAGGAGGTATAATTTATTTTGTAAGGAATGGGGTAGAAGTTACAAAATTTTTCTTAATTTTTTAAATGTTCCAGACTATTACATAATACAGTTAAATTAATAGAATTCACATTAGATTGCAGATTATTAAACATTTTTACTTTTGGAATAGAGGTTATTGCACACTGTACAATTTGATGTAAAATTAAAATCTTAAAGCTACCATATGTATATATTCAGTACTTTCTAGCATAATTTTGTTATATATTATATGAAAATCTGCAAATTAAGGACTTTTTCCCTACTAGTCCTTTTCAAAAATTTAGTTTTTAGCATTAATCTTTAAATAGAACAGATTTACGTGAATCAATATATTAGTTCTTCAAGGAAAAATTAAATCAATCTTATTTATTTTTTAGAGGTGGCTGGATCCAAACAAACCAATAAGGAAGCAGTTAAAGAGTGAGCATACATATTTACTTCATGTTTTGTAAGTGTACTTTATGAAGATGCAGGATTAATATAATCTAATTAATTAGAACTGCTTTTATTAATTCTAGGAGGATCTCCTTACAGTTTGAACTTCAGAGTCAAATTTTTTGTAAGTGACCCCAACAAGTTACAAGAAGAATACACAAGGTGAGTTTATGGACCATATTTTTCTTGAAAATATTTTCAAAGCTATTATAAAATTATGAAGATAATTAGGCAAAAATAGATTGTAAATAATTCTGAGTTTACTAGCAGCACACAGAATAGGTCATAGATATTTTAAGAAAACAGTTTACTTCCCTCCTGGATGACCGGGAATGTTTTAGGAAATTGGAACCCCAGAGCTACCCTATCCAACCACAAGAAGCCTTCTTAATATTTTGTAAATATTAAGAAAACTGGTTAAGCAGCTCTGTTGTAACTAATTGAAGTAATCAGATGCGGCTTCAATTTAAGTGGTGCTATATAGTGAGAATTGTGCCTGCTTTTTCCCCCCTATACAAATATTTAACCCTTGAAAAACATGGAGGTTAGGCACATCAACCACCTTTGCAGTCAAAATCTGTGTAAACTTAAGTTGTCCTCCATATTAGCTGATTCCCAACTGCAAATTGAAAATACAAGAATGGCCCAGATGAGTATTTTGATAGTGTATGAAGGTTAGATAACTGTTGAAAGTATAAATAATGGGGAATAATCAATGTGGTAACTGTCATTATTAAAATAACCTGAAGAACCCTGTCCAGTGTGGCTCAGTTGGCTGGGCATGGTCCTGTGCGCTGAAAGGTCGCCAGTTCCACTTCTGGTCAGTGCACATACTTGTGTTCCAGACTTCATCCTTGGTAGAGGGTGTGCAGGAGGCAGCCGATCAGTGTTCCACTCTCACATTGATGTTCCTCTCTTTCTTCCCCATCTTCTCTCTAAAAAATAAATTTTAAAAATCTTTAATCTGAAGGATAACCATGCATGTTGCTTGAAAGATAATGAGTAATTCATTACAAAATAAGACAGAATAAATATTAGTATAATATTCTTCCATAAAAGTTTCAGATATAAGAATATAGGTCAGTGGCTATATTCACAATTATTCTAAAAGATAGGTGTTAAATTTAAACTCTGTACCTAAAGCTACCTGTAGATATTAATATATTGGTAATCCTTTAGAATACTGAGGTGAAGTAGAAAAAATAATAAAGACATTTTCCTGCCAATCCTAGGTGTTTTTGAAGTAGAGTTTTCAGTAGATAAAGTAAGAAAAATTAGATTCACATCTTTTAGAGTCCGAAGTGTTTGTTGTTGGGGGACTGGGTACAGTGGGTTACCTTTTTTATAACAGTAAACTCAAGAATATAGGCTCTGGATTAGGTAGTTCAAACTAATAGTATCCAAGCTAATTGATCTTGAAAACCAAAATTGTGTTATATGAATGCCCTTTAGTTTAATACTGTTGCTCTTAGGTTTGTTGTTGTTGTTAATTAAAATAACAAGATTTTTAGTATAGTAAAACCTATTCTTAAATGAACTTCAAGGAAGTTACACTGAATTAATGAAAATTGTGATTTGTAAAGTATTTTAAAATGCTTTTTATTGTTTCCTGGTACATATAACTTGAAAACAAGTAGCAAAGTATTCTATAATACAGGGTGTTCCCAAATATTGTATACACATTTTAGCAGCTGATAGCTCAGTTGATGTTTCTTTCTGTGGAGGCAAGTTCCTCTTTGATCCTTCTTGAGGAGCACAGGTCCTTGGGCATAGGGTATTAAGTGGAGAAGACAAGACACACGTAGTAGGCATATAGGAGAGACTTTATTGTAGACCCAAGTAGCCATTGCTAACAAGGAGCCATCAGACAAAACAGTTCTTCAAAGTAGCCCAACAAAGCAGCCATGCACCAGCTGGTCAGTAACACATCTTTGTACTAACTCAGACAAAAGAGACTTCTTGCCAAATAGTGACATCAATATTTGGGTTATAGAAAAGTGTGTACAGTTTTCTATAACTGCTATGTCATTGCCTTTGCACATTCGAATGGCAAATTGGCCTTGAACATCCGGCATACTCTGATTAGGGTTCCCACACTTTGTCTTCAGATTTAACCCATTGAAATTAATAGTTATTTAAACTATTTATGAATTTTTTTCAGAACATCCTGTATATTTTAGTAATTAGATTTTTAAATGTATAATAAATATTTGTAATTAAAAGATCAATAAATTTAAATTGTATTTCTAATATATTAATGTTTATTGAGTATGTTAGCATAAGTAAAGTATTGTCAGTTATAGCTGTATTCATAATTTACTCAAAAATTATCTTTGACTTTCTTAATAAAACTTGAATGTGTTCATTTTTTAATGCTTATGTTGAAGACATAACCAAGGAATAAATGTGTCTCACTGATAATTAAATCAAAACATATTCCTGAAGTAGAAGAAAGTAAAATCAAATTTTATAGTAATCGAGGAAGTATTTACTCAGTCCATCAGTCTAAAAAATTATCTTTGTTTTCACTAGAAATCATACATTATTTCAAAAATCCTTTATAATGGATTTGTAATCTTAGAACGGGCACTATTTGGTAAAATGGGGTAAGTGGCTAGTGTTTATTTTATTACCATAGTGTACATTGTGCATCAATGAATCTCTACCCTGATTAAAAATTAGAATCACTTAGGGTACCTCTTGCTTTGGCCACATCCCCTGGGTACTCTGATTTAATAGGTCTCAGATGGGACCTATGATAAGCATTACAAGCTTCCCAGGTGACTAAAATATGCCACCAGGTTTAAGACTTTAAAACTTTAGTACTTATGTAGCTTTAATAAGCGATGGTCCGGATTAGTAATAAGACACCCTTGGCCATAGTTGCTAATTGTAAGGACTAGTATAAGCCCCACAAAACAGTAAATCAGCTATACCTCCTTACCTTGGGATTCCATTTTAGGTTAGTGGTAAAAAAAAAGAAAAGAAAAAAAGAATGGACTTACAGAGCTTCCAAATGAAGCATCATTTACTATTGCTGACATTATTGGAATTGTAGTTTTCTCAGGAGTCAAGAGAATACAAATGACATCACTTTTTATACCTTTTTAGAGCATAAGTGTTTAATTCATGATATTCATTATTGCCTGGATTAGAAAATACGTTATTTTTACAGTTTGTAAAGGTGATTATCTATAGTTACCTCAGTCATTATTAATCTATTTTAAAGGTCTTGATTGTCTTTCAAAATTAGGCTTGTATTTTCTATTTAGGGCCCCTGAGATACTTATACTAGGCTGTGATTCTACTTTCTTTTTAAACTAGAGAAACAAGACCTAGCCAAATTTTAAGTAACTTGCCAAAGATTATAGATTGGCTTACTTTAGCACTTATAGTTTAGATTTAGCTTATTCTGGTTTCCAGTCTGTCAGTTTTTATTGATTAGTATGTAAATAAAATTCAGCAAGCACATAGGTATTATTTGTGTAGTATTCAGAATATTATGTCAAGGATCTACAAGACCTTTCAGTCTTAACTATAGATTGTTTCCACCAGGAACCTCTAACTTTTTTTTTAAATCCTCATCTGAGGATA
This sequence comes from Murina feae, assembly GCA_004026665.1. Taxonomy (NCBI): domain Eukaryota; kingdom Metazoa; phylum Chordata; class Mammalia; order Chiroptera; family Vespertilionidae; genus Murina; species Murina feae. The sequence continues at coordinate 37,631 of PVJC01005208.1, read as the reverse complement.
TGTTTCCCATTGAATTTTTAGAGAATGTGGAAGGGAGGGATGAGAGAGAAGGAAGAAAGGGAGAGGGAGAAAAGCATCAGTTGGTTGCCTCCTCCTTTTGCCCCAATTAGGGGATTGAACCTGCAACTGAGGTGTTGCCCTTGATCAAGAATTAACCAAGGACTGACATTCTAACCACTGAGCAACTGGCTAGGACCAGGGACCTTTAACTTTTAATTATGAAACTAAGGTGGCTGGATAGAAATATGTTTTCTTAAATTGAGTAAGCAGTAATATTTGTAATATTATGTATTAAGCCTCAGAGAATTTATTAATATACCAGAGGCCTGGTGCATGAAATTTGTGCATGGGTTGGGGGAGGGTGTTCCTCTGCCTGGCCTGCACCTCTCCAATCTGGGACCCTTTGGGGGATATCCAACTGCCAGTTTAGGCCTAACCCCATAGAGATCGCGCCTAAACTGGCAGTCAGACATCCCTTTCACAATCCGGGACTACTGGCTCCTAACCACTCACCTGCCTGATTGCCCCTAACTGATTCTGCTTGACAGCCTCATCACCCCCTAACCTCTCCCCTACCGGCCTGATTGACGCCTAACTGCTCCCCCGCCGGCCCGATCGCCCCCAACTGCTCTCCCCTGCCGGCCCGATCGCCCCCAACTGCTCTCCCCTGCCGGCCCGATCATCCCCAACTGCCTTCCCCTGCCAGCCTGATCATTCCCAACCACCCTCCCCTGCTGGCCATCTTGTGGTGGCCTTCTTGTGATGATGTTGCATGTGACACCACCTAGGCTTTTATTATATAGGATGAAGCCAAGATATTTGTATCACCTCTTTTTTTAAAAAAAAATTACAATCAATATCTAATTCTCTGAAACCTTAATTACATTCTTTGGTAATTTGGTTGTGGAGCTCTTTAATGACTTTAATCAAACAACTTAAAAATTTTAATGATTTTTAACTCTTGGAGTATGTATCCTCTTTTTGGTGGGGCGAAGTAGAAGTCTGTCAATTCCTTATTTAAACATTTAAAGTCACAAATTTTGGGTTTCTACCAACATTATATAGTACAGATGGTTTTGCCCATGTATTGGTATATCTGTGAGGGAATGACCTCACCCACTAGCAGGGACAGGATAGTGCCATTTTGTAAGCAATCCTACTATTCTTGTTATAGGATACTTATACTTTTTATTGTTTTTTAAGGAAACTGGGTACTTAGCAATTCTAATATTAGATCAGTTGTAGGTAAAGGAACTTATGTGGGGTTTTTTGTTTGTTTGTTTGTTTTTTAATCAAAGAGAGGTTTCTTAACTCATATGAAGAGGAAAAGGTGCTTTTCTGCAACCAGTAGCTTCTTGCTGCCATAAGATAATCAGCATGTGCCTGTTCTTGCAGTTGGCTTCCCACCTCAGCAGAAAGAATGATTTTCTTTTACTGGTCTCTAGAGCATTGTTATTGTCAGCTCTCCTATGTCTGCTGTGCTTCCCAGCACACTTTCTGAATACACCCATCGTTAGAGTATTCCTCTCTAATCTTTTTCCTAGGTCATGTAACTCTTAACGAGCGTTAGGAGTGTTATAATGGATCTGTTATAGTGGAAACAAGACAGTTGCAATATAAAATTACATTTATCAAAGAATTTTAAAACTTGGATTCATGAATTTATGAAAGCTTATTTTAAAAATATCTTGTGTTGCCCTAACTGGTTTGGCTCAGCGGATAGAGCATCGGCCTGTACCTTGGTCAAGGGCATGTACCTTGGTTGCGAGCACGTCCCCAGTGGGGAGTGTGCAGGAGGGGCTCATAGATGTTTCTCTCTCATAGATGTTTCTATCTCTCTATCCCTCTCCCTTCCTCCCTGTGAAAAATCAATAAAAAATATAAATAAATAAATAAATAAATAAATAAATAAATAAATAAAATTCTCTTTAAAAAAATAAAGAAAAAAAATACCTTGTGTTAATATGTATATTATAGAAGTAAGTACTTAAATATTTAAATTTTTATTTGTTAATATAAGTACACAGTTTTTAATATCTAAATGCTATAATTTCAGTAAATACTAACTATCTTTTTTTCTTTTTAAGGTACCAGTATTTTTTGCAAATTAAACAGGACATTCTTACTGGAAGGTGGGCTATTATATATTTTTATTAATAAATTTAAGAATACTCTTAGTTCTATATTAAGTAATTCATGATCTTTGCAAACTATTAAAAAATAGTTACGTATAACAAGAATTCCTTTCATCAAATAAGTTCATTACTTAATAGTTAAAATATAAGTCACATGGAAATTTCAAGTGTGACTAGTATATTATAAATTATAGTGCTTTTGAAATCGTGTGTAACTTTGGACTATATATTTTCTGTTTTGTTTTATTAGATTGCCCTGTCCTTACAATACTGCTGCCCTTTTGGCTTCATTTGCTGTTCAGTGTAAGTATCAGCCCAGGTTTTTATTTTTTATTGATTTTTCGAGATGGAGGAAGCAGGAGAGAGAGATATACATTAATCAGTTGCCTTCCATACTCACCCCAATTGGGGATGGAACCCACAACCCAGGCATGTGTCCATACTGAGAATTAAACCCATGACCTTCAGGTGCTCTGGAGAAAGCTCCAACCAACTTAGCCACACTGGCCAGGGCCAGCACCTTTTGAGGCAGATAACATATAATTACACTAGAGGCCTGGTGCACAAATTTGTGCACAGGCGGGGTCCAATTGGCTCACCCCAATGGGGGCCGATTGGGGGCAGGGCTGGCCAAGGTGAGGGGTCACAATTGTTCCAGTCATTCTGGTCATCTGCTATTTGGTCACTGGGCTTTTATTATATAGGATTAGCTCAGACATCCCTAACAAATTTGTGTGGCTTAAACAACAGAAATATATTTTTCTCACAGTTCTGGAGGCTGGAATTTGGGGTACCAAATAGGTACCAGCATAGCATCATCCCATACACCAGAAAGTGGTGGAACAAATGCCAGTCAGGACTCATACCCAGGTTGCAGATTTAATACCCAGTCCAGTATTTGCAGGAAACAGCAGAACAATGTTTCTCTCTTCTTCCCTTCTCTCTGAGATCTATTAAAATGAATGATAAATAAATAATGTTCTATAAATATGGTTTTAACAGGAAAGACATTAGTGATCTATGAAGTGAAAAACTCGTTATGACACATATATATAGCATGAACCCATTTTTCCAAAAAAAAAAATTTATTGATTTTAGTGGAAGGGCGAGGGAGAGATAGAAACATCAATGATGAGAATCATTGATCAACTGCCTCCTGCATGCCCCCTACTGGGGATCTAGCGTGAAGCCTGACCAGGAATCATATTGTGACCTCCTGGTTCATAGATCGATGTTCAGTCACTGAAGCCCTACCAGATGGGCTCCAATTTTATCAGTACTAGGCACATGAGATACATTGGCAAGATCTCATTCCTAGAGGAAAGTCTGAAATTGCCCAAACTCCTTTGTAGCTAGGTTTCTGTATATGAATTCATTTCTGCCTACTGGATGTGCTTATATGATATTTTGAAGGCAGAAGTGGGGCAGAGGCATCTTCCATAGTTTGGGCTGTTTGCTGCTGGTAATCATGTTTGCAGAGATGTGAAAGTTTTCTGCAGCAGAAACCAGGCTGTGCACAGGCAGTTGTGGCAGAGGCAGTGCCCAATGACCTGTTTTGTGGGAGCTGGGGGGCACTTCCGGGGGCAGCAGTTTCCTGATACCCAGGTCACAGCTGCGCTAGACTGCCCTAGAATTCAGTTGTGGCTGTGGTGGCAGCTCCTCCCTCTGAGCAGGGAGTCTTTCCTGGGGGCCCAGCCTAATACCCACTCCTCCAGCTCTCTGATAATTTCCCTGTGATAAATTCTTTCCTGCCTAAAACAGCAAAGATCTAAAAACATTTGGATCCTCTACTTTCATCGAAAACAATGCTGCACAGGGTCAGGTATAAGAAGTGGGTGAGGTGTTGCAGAAGGCTCCCTTCTTTCACTCTCAGCTTCCTCTTCTGTAGAATGGAGACCAAAGATTATCTGTTCGTAATTACTGAAGACTGTGGCAGCTGTGTTTCCTGAAAATGGCCACAGCATTTCCCATCCCTCCTGTGACCTTGTCACTTTCCACCATGTCCTCTCTCTTGAAGCAGGGCTGACCTCTGATGCGCTGGTAGCCAGTACACTGGTTGCCTGCAAAATTTCAAGACCAAGACTGAAAAGGCGCAGGACTGCAGCCCTGCCCACTCCACCAGGGTTTCTGGCTCTGGCCCCTCCCCTTCCGCTTAGGGCTCTGGCTGGCGCTGAGCATTGCCCTCCTGGCTCACTTCCCCTCCAGTCAGCAGCCCAGCACCTTGCTCACCATGGCCCACCTACTGGTGCTGCTGAGCCCAGCGGACAGAGTAAGAGCCCAGGTTGGGCCCCTTGCCTCCTGGCTCCTATGTGCAGCTGCCCCCTGCTCCCCGCAGCCCCTATTCTTGCCGCTGCTCAGACCAGAGCCAGATGCCTGGTTGCTTTGCATGGCCCACGGGGACTGCTGTGGCCACCAAGAAAGCCTCCCCACCCCATCCCTGATTCTGGCGCCCTGATCCTGGGTCCACTTCCGCCAAAGGAGAGCTGTGCCTGTGCAGCTGCCCAGACCGATCACCTCCAAGGTCCTGGACCCCACATTTCTGCCAGCCAAGGCAGTTGGCCAGCTGGCCCCACCCTGATCAGGGTATTGGGGCGATCAGCCTGGATCAGGATGGTTGGCTGTCTCAGTGCATATCATAACCACTGGATGCCATTCTGGTGTCCTGTTCATTCTGCTGTAACGGTCGCTAGGTTTTTATATGGAGAGATGGTCTGTATTGACAGCACATTACATTTAATGTATGAGTTCTTTAGACATAAGTTGCTGTACAGAAGAAAATGACTGCAGAGGAAATGTAATGAAACATCCAGTTAGCAATTACTTCAATTCCAGGAAAAAAAATTCTCAAGTTGTTTTAAATCTAGAAGAATGTTGTATGCATTGTTATAACTTGTTTAAATGGTAACAGTAGAAATATAAATACTTTACTTCCAGAAATATAATGTAATTCATTACTTTGCTGATTTGGCTATAAACATTTTAAAAATATGTTTATTAAAGTGAATATTTTTCTTTCATTTATTAGCTGAACTTGGAGACTACAATCAGTCAGAAAATTTGCCTGAATACCTCTCAGATTATTCTTTCATTCCTAATCAACCTCAAGATTTTGAAAAAGAAATTGCAAAATTACATCAGCAACATATGTAAGGATTTATTTACTTTTCTGCTTATTTGGTAAACTTTTTTGGGGGGGTTAATCTTCACGAGAGTATATTTTTAGAAAGAGTGTAAGGAAGAGGGAGACACACAGAGAGAAACATCGATGTGAGAGAGAGAGATGTCGATTGCTTGCATCCTATACAAGCCCTGACAGGGCCAGGGTTCAAGTTTTTGACCGGAATTGAATCTGAGACCCAGTGCTCTAACCACTGAGCAACCAGCTAAGGCAGTAAATTTCTTAATGGCATCTTTTCTAGAGAAATGTTTTAAATTTTTTAAATGTAATTGTTATATTTACTTAATGTAGAACAGTTACTATTATATAAAATAGTATAATTGTTAAAAAGAAATGTAGCTGATATATTTCAAAGAAAAATCATTGCTTATTTCATGAGTCTTCTTTTCATTTTTACTAAGAACTATAAAGGTATATGTAAAGAGAAATTTATTTGCTATTATATAAAATTGCTAGTTTTCATTACATAAACCTTTTTTTATCCTCATCTGAGGATATTTTTTTGCTGTTCCTCAGTTTTTCACTCATAACAGTATTCAACTTTGATATTTTGTGAGTCTAATATTCTATTACGTAATCTTTTTCAAGAAGAGAGCTGTTGTTTTGAGTAGAAGATAATATTGTTCATTGTGTCAGAGACCAGTTTTGCTTTAACATACCATTCAAATTACTCATGTGGAAGCTAAGGTGGTGTTGCATATTGGCTGAGAGTGTGAACTCAAGCCAGAATTTCTGGATTGGAATTTTCATATAACCTTGGCTAGATGGTCTCTGTCTCTGTTTCCTTATATGTAAACTAGAGGCCCAGTACATGAAATTCTTGCACTGGTGAGGTCCCCTCAGCCCAGCCTGCACCCTCTCCAATCGGGATCCCTTGGGATCGGACCTAAACCAGCAGTCAGACATCCCTCGCACAATCCTGGACTGCTGGCTCCTTATCACTCATCTGTCTGCCTATCTGGTTGCCCCTAATTGCTCCCCAACCCCCCACTGGCCTGGTTGCCCCCAACTGCCCTTCTCTGCCAGCCTGGTCATTCCTAACTGTCCCCCCTGCCAGCCTGGTCACCCCCAACTGCCCTTCCCCTGCCGGTCTGGTCACCCCTCATGGTCCCCTCACCAGCCTGGTTGACCCACGCAGCCTGCTGTTCAGTCGTTGGTCATCCCTCACTAATCCCCCTGCCGGCCTGGTCCTAGGCAGCCATTTTGTGAGGGTGTGAAGGTTAATTTGCATATTACCTCTTTATTATAGAGGGTTGGAAATAATAAAAGTTACCTACTTCTGAAGTTATTGTAAGGATTAAGTAAGTTTATACATAAAGTATTCAAAACAGTGCCTAGCACATGGTAAGCACTGAAGAAATATTAGTTATTATTATATTTTTTTATCCTCACTAATAATATTAGTTATTATTTTATTTGTTTTATTTAATTGCTCTTTAGAGAGAGAGAGGGATAGAGAGACAGAGAAACATTGATGTGAGAGAAAAATGTCGATTAGTTGCCTCCCATACATGCCCCAACTGGAGATCAAACCCACAACCTAGGTGTGTGCCCTGACTGGGATGATGTGCAAGATCTTTCAGTGTATAGAGTGATGCTCCAACCAACTTAGTCATACCAGTCAGGGTTAGCTCTTACTATTGAAGGAACTTTTATTTGGTAATGGCCTTTATCTAATACATGATGGCAAACTATAGCTCACTGCCTATTTTTTATATCCCATGGGATAAGAATGGGCTGTACAGTTTAAATGGTTGGGAAAATTTTTTTAAAGTAATAACATTTTGTGGCACATGACATTTTGAGATATCCTAATTTGTGTCCATAAATGAGCACTTAGTGGAACACAGATTCCCTCATTCGTCTATATGTTGTCTGTGGTGCTTTCTCATAACAGCAGTGTTTAGTAGTAGTTGCAATGGAGACCATATGGCCTGAACGCTAGCTTTTTCCAGTAAACATTTGCTGACCCTAATCTAAAATAAGACTCCTGAATGAGAATTTTAAGACTGGCCTGATGTGGTAGGGAGCTATTTTGGTGTAAAAGTAAATGCCATTTATAATGAAAGTTCTATACATAGCATATCTGAATCAAGGTTTTGAAGAAAAACCCAATTTATAAAAAATTTACCAATAATGAAAATTCTCCTGCAAGGAAAAAGATTATATATTTAACAAGGTATTAATTATATATTTCTGTTTGGTTTAAAGAAATGATTCTTGCACTCTTTTAAAAAAGAAAAAAATAGAATCATCTAGTTGAACTGGGGATGGGATGAGAAAGATGGAATATTTGGCTTAATTGAATTGTAGACAAATCTGAAATATATCTGCTTTTTTTGAGTAATCTCATTTTTATATGATCATGAATTGACCGGCTGTTGGTCCTTTTTTAGTTTTTGTAATTTGCTGCTCTTGCTCTGCTATAGTCTGATAACAACAGATAACTAAGGTTGTTAGAACAGTATATATAATATAGAAGTAAGTCAGTTTTCACAGGCATTTAAAATTATAGTGGTAAAACTTGTGTTTGTAGGAATCACATGGGATATTTACTATCTGTTGTGAAAGACTAATTTTTCTCTATTCTGTCATGGAACAATACTTCTAAAATCTTCTATAATAATAACAGTGTAATATGCTAATTAAACCGGATGTTCATCCAGACAACCTTCCAGACAAAGCTGGGGCTGCCCGGGTCCCTGGTGCCTGCTAGTGGCTGGAGGGGAAGCCCAGGTCCCAGGTGCCAGAGGAAAGCCAGTAAGGCAGCCAGGGGGAGGAAGGCCTACTCTTGCATGAATTTTGTGTATCGGGCCTGTAGTCTAATAAAATAAAAGAGTAATATGCAAATTGACCATCACCCCAGACACCTAAGCCACGCCCACCAGCCAAGCCACGACTCCCAGCCAATCAGAGCAGGTGTATGCAAATTAACCCAGCCAAGATGGAGGCCGTCAGCCATGGAGCTAGAGCAAACCAGAGGCTTCTGTTGCAACTGCCTGCCTAGACTGGCTGAGCCTCTGCTCACGGCCACGCCCACCAGCCAGTCAAAGCGGCTGTATGCAAATTAACCCAGCCAAGATGGAGGCCAGCAGCTACAGAGCTAGAGCAAACCAAAGGCTTCCGTTGCAACTGCCTGCCTAGGCTGGCTGAGCCTCTGCTCACGGTAACAATGTTTCAATTATAGAAGCCACGGAGCTGAAATAAACAGGAGGCTTCCTTACCTGCCTAGGCCTCAGCTTAAAGCAACAGTGTTTGAATTATCTAAACTAATAAAAGCATAATATTGAAATTGACCATTTCTTCAGGACGCCTAAGCCATGCCCACCAGCCAATCAGAGCATCTGTATTCAAATTAACCCAGCCAAGGTGGAGGCTGTCAGGGCAGCTCTGCACTGGGAGCCTCTGCGGCCAGCACAGCTGTGCCAGGTGTGTCAGCTCAGTGGGGGGGGGGGGTCCAGCCGGGGCCTCAGGGCGTCCAGGAGTGCCCGTCCTGGGTCCACTGCCTGACTCCGCCCTCCGGGGGTCTCCTCCAGGAGTGCGGGAGAGCAGGTCCTCCTCGGGGCGTGCAGGAGCAGGTGTCCTGGGTCCGCTGAGTGGCTCCGCCCCAGGGGCCTCCTCGGGGGCATGCGGGAGCACCCATCCAGGGTCCGCTGCCTTCGTCCGCCCCCCGGGGGCCTCCACAGGGCATGCGGAAGCATCTGCTGCACAGTGTGGAGCATCCCAAGCCAGTCCGCTGCCTGACTCCACCCCAGGTGTCTTCGCTCAGCAGCAGGGCCCCACTGAGGGATACTGCACCAGCATCCACCCCTGGCTCGCCACCCGGCTCTGCGCCAGGTGTGTCCCCTCAGGCGTGTGCGATCATGGGCCCTCTGGTGGGAAATGTCCAGGCCTACACTCAACAGCCCTCCCCCCCACTCCCCCCCATTCCCAGTGCACGAACCCTGAAGGGGCTGTGGGCAGCCTAAAAATGGCCCTCACCCAGGCTGGCCAGGCACGCCAGCAGGTGGATATTCCACCCCCCCAGGTGTCCCAGACTGCAAGAGGGCACAGGCCGGGCTGAGGGACCCCCCCCCCAAGTGCACAAATTTTTGTGCACCGGGCCCCTAGTATATAATAAAAATGAATTAATAGAAAAGTAAAATGGAGAAATAAAGACAAAAAATTATAAGCCATTTTTTTTGTTAGATTCAGCAGAGACATGAAATTACTCCACCAAAATTCTATAAAACTCTGATTCTCTCAATTTTTATATTTGTTATGAATCAATGCCTGTCTGTGCACCATTCTCTGAGAAACACTGAATCTATGTGTTCTCTCAGAATCTATGTGTTTCAGAAGCAGTCTGTGTGATTTAAGTGCAGACGTGTACAAACACACTAAGTTATGTCTGAGGAGCAGCTGTGAACTTGTAAAACTTAATGAATTCTCATATTTTTCAAAAATAAGAAAATATTGTACAAAATAATAATTTGTGTTACTGAAAATGTACCCTCCAGATAAGTTAGATGTTACTATACATAACTAAGAGGAGTGGTCATGTATGGTGTTTTGTAAAAGATTTCATTAGGATGCTGGAAAATGTCCAGATAAATAGCCTTTTAAATTTGGCCATATTTGTGATTGATTTAATTTTTAACCTAATGATGTCTTTACAGAGGCTTATCTCCTGCAGAAGCAGAATTTAATTACCTGAACACAGCACGTACTTTAGAACTCTATGGAGTTGAATTCCACTATGCAAGGGTAAGTGAAGAAAACTTTGATATTGATGAGTTAGGCACTATTAACATAGTAATGCCCTAAGAGCATTAGGTAACCAATATTGTCACTAGTAAGTGCTGCCAGTATAGATACACTGAAAATTTCCTTTAAGTGTAAGTATTTTCACACTCACTTAAGATTCAAGACCTCATGAAAGTGGTCGAAGTAGATTTTTCATGTTATTTTTCCTGAAGGAAGTGATTATGTAGTCATAATTTTTGCAGAGCATAGGAGACGGTACCTTTAGAATTTTTATTTTAAAAATAATTAAGTTATAGGAAAAGTAGTTTTTATATATTTAACTTTTTTGATAAGCATTATCATAAAAGAAGCTTTCACCACACTTATTTTACTTTCATCATTTAGTGACATTAAATATTTTTATTTTTAAAGCACAAATGAAACATATTTTGGCTGTCCCCTCCCCCTAAATTGGCTGGTGTTGTTCAGTTGGTTGAGCGGTTGCCAGTTCAATTCCCAGTCAGGGCACATGCCTGGATTGTGGGCTACATCCCCAGTAGGGGGCATGCAGGGGGCAGCCAATGGATATTTCTCTCTCCCTCTCCCTGTCACTCTAAAAAAATAAATTAAAAAATGTTTTTTAAAAAGGTGGAATTATGTCCTAACTGGTTTGGCTAAGTGGATAGAGCATCGGCCTACAGACTGAAGGGTCCCGGGTTCAATTCCAGTCAAGGGCATGTACCTTGGTTGTGGGCACATCCTGAGTGGGAGGTGTGCAGGAAGCAGCTGATCGATGTTTCTCTCTCATTGATGTTTCTAACTCTCTATCCTTCTCCCTTCCTCTCTGTAAAAAATCAATAAAATATATGTTAAAAAAAATAAAAGGTGGAATTATGATCCCTAGCTTTCCCACAGCACTCTTTTTCAATTTAGTCAAACATGGCTGCTTCCAAAAGACTATATCTTCCTGCCTAAGGATATTTGTGAGTGGCTAGTCTTAGTACACCTGGAGGTTATATTCCTGTAGAAGTAACTGGAGTACAGCTATTATCTGTAACCAGTGAAAAGTGGTAATATATAGATAATCATCGGTTATGTTGGTGATAGGTTTTATATTCTCTTGGGACAAATTTCTGAGCCTAATAAGAATAGCAGCTTGAAAGGGAGATAAGTTTTGTTTAGTTATTTTGAATTTATTTTAATTTACAGACAAACAATGGTTTGAGAACTCAAAGTTCTACTTCATATAATGGTTTTATTGTTTAGGACCTCACCTGGTTATGTTCTAAGAGGAGCACTAAGTCTTACATTTCACAAAGCTTATGTCAGTCTCTCCTTTAAAAATACAATGAGCCTAGCTCATTGGTTGAACCAGGAGGTTACAGCTCGATTCCTGGTCAGGGTACATGCCTGGGTTCCGGGCTTGACCTCCATTGGGGGAGTATACAGAGGCAGCTGATCAATGAGTCTCTCATCATTGATATTTCTCTCCCTCTCCCTCTCTCTCCCCCTCCGCCTCTCCCCATCTCCCCCCATTAATTACTCCCTGATACCAATTTAAAAAAATATTTTTTTAAAAACAGAATAACTTGCTTTCCTAACATAACTACTATACCTGATCATTCTTAGTGTTTGTGACTTGGAAACCTGTTTGAGTAACGCCATTTAAAATGTGTAAGTCTCTGTCATAGACAGCAAGAGCACTGCTCAGCTGTGGTGCTCTGAGTTGCTCTGAGTCCATATATTCTTCTAAATTCTTCCCGAGTACACCATGGCAGTTTCCTTCTCGAATCCTGCCCACTGTATGAACTGTTGGGAACTTAGTCCGAGTTCCTCCTTTATCTTCCGTCCACTAGATGCAGTTGTTGGGTCCACCACCTCTGCCTAGGGCTGGACCTCCTTGGACACCAGGTCTTAGAGAAGCCATGAGAGGTTGTGGGTGTGTAAGAATGAGTATTGCAGAAGCCAGTGGCCATAAGTCATTAGCAAGACAGTCCTTCATAACAGTATCTCAATCAGGCAGCTATACATGGGCTGGTGAATACATCTTTTCCACATAGTCGCACCTCTAATAGTCTCTGTACCCACAGTCATTATCTGAGCAGTTGCACTGCCCCCTATACTCACCGCCTCACATCATAGTGGTACCTAAGCTCTCTGCCTCAGCAGCTCTCTAGTATTTGGTTCAGCAGTTTCTCCTGTCTTCCCTGCCCAGCACTCTGGTCTCTGTAGCCTCACATAGTAACTACCTCCAAGCTTCTCTCCCAGCTCCATCTCTCCAGCACAATTCTTCACACTCCAGCAGCCTAGCTAGTCAGTAATCTGAATATTACTCCAGAGACAAAGATGGCTAGTTGCTAACAGTGATATCAGTCATTTGGGTTACAGAAGGGCACAGCATACTGGGAAACTGCTGTGGCCTTGTACCTGCTTAATCCTTGGGCATTCTGATTTGGATTCCCATGTTCAGAGCAACCTTGGCATACTGATAACAGGACTCTGGCATGGTTCCCACAGTCTCTCTTTAACCTTTTTCTTTAAAATGTGCCCCTGCACCCTTACTCCCTATTTGGAGGCTATTACCTTTGAACATGATTCTCTAAAATGTAACATAGTGGTCAGCATTTGTGCAACTAAACTTTGTTTTTTATTTTAATAAAGTTTATTTTGTAAGAAAGTTTAAAACCAGTGGAAATTTAATATGTGAACTAAACTATGGTTAACAATAAAAAGGCCAGTCATTTCAGTCATTTTAGTCATCAGTTTTTTCTTTGTTTTTAGTTTATTGATTTTTAGAGATGGAGGGAGAGAAACATGAGTGTGAGAGTGTAACATGGATCAGCTACCTCCTGCACACCCCCTACGGGGATCCAACTCGGGCATGTAGCCTTGACCAGGAATGGCACTGGCAACTTCTTGATGCAAGGACACCAAAACTACTGAACACAGGGCGCTTACCAGTTCTGTAAAGGTGGTTTTGACTGCTATCTGTTATCTCTGACTGCTATCAGTGAAGTACAAAGAGTGTTAAACTACCCTTTTTCTCTTTTTCTTAATTAAATTTATTGGGGTGACATTGGTTGATAAAATTATATAGGTTTCAAGTGTACATTTCTGTGATACAACATAATCTGTATATTGCATTGTATACCCAACACCCAAAGTCAAATCATCTTTCATCACCATATATTTGGCTCCTTTACCCTTTACTATCCCCTGTTCTCTTTCCTTTGGTAACCACAATACTTTGGTCTGTGTCAGTGAGTTTTAGTTTTATATCCCACGTATGAGTGAAATCATATGGTTCTTAGCTTTTTCTGACTTACTTCGCTTAGCATAATATTTTCATGGTTCATTCGTGTTGTCACAAATAGCAGTATATAATTTTTTTCCTGTGGTTGAGCAATACAGTATTCCATTGTATATATGTACCACATCTTCTTTATCCAATCCTCTATCAAAGGACACTTGTGTTTCCATGTCTTGGCTACCATGAATAATGCTGTAGTGAATATAGGAGGTGTGTATATCTTTGCTAATAAATGTTTTCAAATTTTTCGGGTAGCTAACCAGAACAGGAATGGCTGAGTGTATGCTAATTGGATTGTTTTTTTAATCCTACCAGAGGATTTGTTTTTATTGATTTTTAGAGATGGGAAGGGAAAGAGAAAGAAACATTGATTGGTTGCCTCTTGTATGCACCCCGATGGAACTGAACCCACCAACTTTCTGTGTACAGACAACCCTCCAACCAATTGAGCCACCCAGCCAGGGTGCAGTAACTCTATATTCTTAATTTTTTAGGAATCACCGTACTGTTTTCTATGGTGTCTATACCAGTTTACATTCCCACCAACATTAATGAGGGTTCTTTTTTCTCTACAACTTTCCCACCACTTGTTATTACCTGTCTTATTAACAATAGTCATTCTAACAGGTGTGAGGTGGTATCTCATTATCGTTTTGATTTGCATTTCCCTAATAGATAGTGAAGTTGAGCATCTTTTCATATGTCTGTTGCCATTTGTATATCTTGGGAAAGATGTCTGTTCGGGTCTTCTGCCCATATTTAAATTGGATTGTTTGTTTAATGTTGAATTCTTTTTGGATTTTAACCCCTTGTCAGAGCTGTTGTTTGCAAATATCTCCCATTCGGTTGGATGCCTCTTTGTTTTGTTGGCAATATCTTTTGCTCTGCAAAAGCTTTGTACTTTTTTTTTTTTTTTTAAGCGAGAAGGCTGGATTTTACACACAATTAACTATGTTATTTATTAATTTAAGGTAAGATTTTTTTGTTATTCAAATTATTAGATTGTAAAACTCTCTCAGAGCATCTTAAATGTAGAGTACTGGATTAAAGTAAATTTTAAATGGTCAGAGTTATCCAGATATAGACCAAAAAAAAAGCCAGGGAAGGTTGTTCCTGTTGTGTGTGGATATAGAAGGCTTAAGAAGAAAATGCACAAATGTTCAGTGAACATGAGGGGAAATTTTGTGGCACCAGGAACAAAAAGGTAGAGAGGAGAGGTTACATAAATAGAATACTTAAGTTTTAATTGACTATCATAAGCAAAAGTGTCTAAGTCTTAGTGCATTCATTGTGGTGGTTCTGTTATGTATCTTGCAGTGTTGGCACTAAGGATTACTTAGTGAGCAAAACATCAATTAGCTCTGCCCTCATGGAGCTCGAGTATAGCGAGGGAGAAAAAAATGGAACATGTGTTAATAGTTAAATATATGGGGCCATGGAGGGGAAAGTACAGAATGCTACGGGGTCATATGGCAGGAATATCTAATCCAACCTCGGAGCAGAGGTAGGGAAGCCTTCTGAGAAGAAATAATTTACTGAAGCCAGAAGAATGAATAAGACTAGCAAAGAGAATGGTTTTCACTGTAGAGCTGTCAGCATGAATGAAGACCTGAAATAATTGGAGAACATGAAATATTTCACACAGTGAAAACTGTTATTATATCTAGAAGACTAAATGAATAAGGGAAGAGGATATAAAAGTAAAGAATGAATGACAAACTTAAGGATATAAAGGAAAATAGAAATGATTTGGGGAGATGAAGCAGGGGGATGTTTTGGTTTACTGTTAAACATATTCTAACTAGTTGGTTTTTTTTCGGCGGAGGGGCGGGGGCAGTGTTCAGCTGTTTGAGTTTTAACACATGTATAGATTCATGTAACTACTACTGCAGTGAGAATACAGAATAGTTCCATCTCTCCAAAAAAGAATCACTCATGCTGCCCCTTTGTAGTCCAGCCTTCTACCTACACCTATTTTCGGACTCTAGTTTTGGACTCTAGTTTTGTCCTTTCCAAAATGTCTTATAAGTGGAATTCTGTATATTACGTTTTGAGACTGGTTTCTTTTATTTTCAGTAATGAATTTTGAGATTTTCGAAGTTATTGTGTGTATCAATAGTTCATTCTTTTTATTGTTGAATATTATTCTCTTGTCTAGATATACTGTGGTTTGCTTATTCAGTCACCCACTGAAGGACATCTGGATTGTTTCCAGCATGTTTTTTATTTTTTATTAATAGACCTACTGCAAACACTTACTTACAAATTTTTGTACAAATTTAAGTTTTTATTTCTGTAGGGTAAAAACCACAGAGTGAGATTGCCGGGTCATATGGTACATGCATAGTTAGCTTCATGTGAAATTGCCAATCTGTCTTCTAGAATGATTGCACCGCTTTGTATCCCCATCAGCCAGTATTTGCAGGTTCTAGTTCTTTCACACCCTTTTTAGCATGAGATACTATTTGTTTTGTTTTGTTTGTTAACATTTTCTAATAGGTGTGTTTTATCTCATCATGATTCTATTTTGCATTTCCCTGATGACTAATGATGTTGCACATCCTACTTTCTGTGTTAATGTCTCTTTTGGTGTTTTGCCCATTGTCTAATTTGGTTGTTTCTTTTCTTGCTCATGTGTTTTGAGAGCTCTTTATGTATTCTAGACTAGATACATGTTTTTTTTGGCTATATGATTTGCAGATGTTTTCTCCCACTCTTTGTTTTGCCCTTTTATTGTCTTAACAATGTCTTTCAAAAGGAAGTGATGGATTCTAATATTCATTGTTCAGTCACTGATAAAACATTCTGACATCAGCAAGATATAGAAGGTTTTAAAAATACAGTCAGCAAACTTGACTTAATTGATCTATGTAGGTTACTATCCCCAACAACTTCAGAGTATGCATAATTTCTGAGCACAATGCAGTGAAGCTAAAACCAATGACAGAAAGATAACTTTAAACATTTTCCAAATAGCCCTAACTGGTTTGGCTCAGTGGATAGAGCGTTGGCCTGTGGACTCAAGGGTCTCAGGTTCGATTCCAGTCAAGGGCATGTACCTTGGTTGTGGGCACAGCCCCAGTAGGAGGTGTGCAGGAGGCAGCTGATCGATGTTTCTCTCCCATCGATGTTTCTAACTCTATCCCTCTCCCTTCCTTTCTGTAAAAAAATCAATAAAATACATATTTTTAAAAATTTTCCAAATAATCCAATGAACAAAATAAACTGATAAACAAAATAGACCCAGAGATATAGAAGCTTGGAACAGACTGACAAATCTTAGAGGGAAGGGAGGTGGGATGGGAAGGTTGGGGGAGGAGAGATGAACCTGGGAACTTATATGCATACTAGAGGCCCGGTGCACAAAAATTTGTGCACTCGGGGAGGTCCTTCAGCTCGGCCTGTGCCCTCTCGCAATCTGGGACCCTTCGGAAGATGTCCACCTGCTGGCTTAGGCCCACTCCCCAGGGGATCGGGCCTAAGCTAGCAGTCAAGACGTTCCTCTGGCAGCCCGGGGGTCCCCGGGGAATGTCCACTTGCCAGCAGGAGCAGGCCTAAGCTGCAGTCGGACATCCTTAGCTCTGCTGAGGAGGCAGGAGAGGCTCCAGCCACCACCGCTGTACTGGCAGCCGTCAGCCTGGCTTATGGCTGAGCAGAGCTCCCCCTATGGGAGTGCACTGACCACCAGGGGCAGCTCCTGCATTGAGCATCTGCCCCCTGGTGGTGTGTGTCATAGTGACCAGTCATTCCCAGGGGTTCTGCTGTTAGGGTCCATTTGCATATTACCCTCTCATTATATAGGATAGATGCCTGGTACATGGGTGGGGGTGTTCCGGATCAGGGTGGGGGTCTCACTGGGGTGCCTGGACAGCCTGGGTGAGGGGCTGATAGCGGTTTGCAGGCAGGCCACAGCCCCTTCAGGGAGGGGGGTCCTGCTGGGGTGCCTGGCCAGCCTGGGTGAGTGGCTGAGGGCTATTTGCATTGAGGCTGGCTGGAAGCAGGTATCTGGGGTTTATTTATCTCTTATAACTGAAACTTTGTTGCCTTGAGCAGAGGTCACAGCTGGCCAAGGCAGGTGGGAACCTTAGCTACCTCCATCACTGGGAATAGCCTCCTGCTTGTTCCAGCTCCATGGCTGCTGGCTGCCATCTTGGCTGGGTTAATTTGCATATAGTTGCTCTGATTGGCTAGTGGGCATGGCTTAGGTGTAGCGAAGTGACCAATTTGCATATTACTCTTTTATTAGATTAGATATGCATATCCCATGGACACAGATAATAGTGTAGTGAAGGCCAGGGAGGAACAGGTATGAGGGGAGGGAGTCAAATGGGGGGGGAAGGATGTCACATCTATAATATTTTCAATAGTAAAGATAATTTTTTTTAATTCTCCAAATATTTGGAAATTAAGAAACATACTTCTAAATAAACCATGGGTACAAATACTGTCATTATTTCTACTCAACACTGTGCTTTCTCTCAGACACTCATCTGGAAAGAATAATAATTAGTTACCCCTAAATTGGTTTTTAGGATTGGTTGATGATGTAATGGATAGCAAAGTAATCTTGAAAATAAAAAATAATTTTAATATATTAATACGAAAGAACATGTGTTTTAAATTTTTGTATAGAATTTCTGACCTTTTAAAATGGAAAAAGCACTATCAGGAGTAAGTGCTGGCCTTGGCTAGGTAGATCAGTTGGTTAGAGTGTTGTCTCCATATGCCAAGGTTGCAAGTTTGATCCCAGTCAGGGCACATACAGGAATGAACCAATGAATGCATGAATAAGTGGAACAACAAATCAGTGTGTCCTTTTCACTCTGTGTGTCTCTTTCTCAAATCCTGTATAATATGCAAATTGATCCTAACAGCAGAACGACCGATCACTGTGATGCACACTGACCACCAGGATGTAGACGCTCATTGCAGAAGCTATCCCCTGGTGGTCAGTGTGCTCCCACAGGGGAGCTCCCCTCAACCACAAGGGCTGATGGGCTGCGAGTACAGTGGCGGTCTTGGGAGCCTCTCCTGCCTCGGCAGTGCTAAGGATGTCCGACTGCAGTTTAGGCCCACTCTCCATGGGGAGCACACCTAAGCCATCAGTTGGACATCCCCCAAGGGCTCCCAGACTGCCAGGGGGAGTCTGACTGCCAGCTTAGGCCTGATCCCCATTGGTGCAGGCCTAAGCCAGCATGTGGACATCCCCCAAGGGGTTCCAGACTGCGAGAGGGCATAGGCTGCGCTGAGGGATTAACTCCCTGCCCCCGAATGCACGAATTCATGCACTGGGCCTCTACTCAGTCAATAAATAAAAACTTTAAATGTCTTGTTAAATGAATAGTTTGAGGGCTCACTATACTGAAAATCAGTCAGTATTTATTAGACTGTGAGCATAGAATAAACGAACATTATAGAGCTAGAATATCTATGCCATGGATCCTCAAGTTCAAGCTCTGTTATGTAAGGATGTAAACTCTGTTTACTTAAACTGATTTATAGTTAGACAAATGTAAGTAATGACAGAAAGCTTGGCTTTAGGTTTTTGGTTAGGTATAGGATGCTCTAAATTAACCCTAAAACAAATTACCAAGTTTTAGGCTTAATTGTGACTATCTTATCTATAATGATAAAAGCATAATTGCTAATTAGAGTGATGTCCTTCCGAACAAAGGCAGGGCTGCGAGGATCCTAGGTGCTTGCCGGTGGCAGGAAGTTAGCCCGGGGCCCGGGTGCCAGAGGGAAGCTGGTGCCAGCAGCCAGGGGAAGGAAGGCCTACTCTTACACAAATTTTATGCATTGGGCCTCTAGTTTGTAATAATGATGAAGATAATTACTGAAAAATAGCTTTTGCCCTTCAAAGTTTCAAGAAAGTAAAGCTTAATGATGCTATTTTGATTATTCATTGAATATTTATTGTGTGCACCTTCTGTGTTCTAAGTCCATTATAGACATAGGAGATACAGCAGTGAGTAAAGTAGATAAAATCCAACCCTCATGCCACTTGTATTCTGGTGGACAAGACAGATTAGAAAAATAATTTAGTAATTAGAGTACATAATGTATGGTTCCTTAGAAGTAAAGTTCAGTAACAGGCAAAATACCTGTTTATGCTGATAGAAGCCAGAATAACAGTCACCTATGGAGGGCATTATTAGCAGGAAGGCTAATGAGGAAGGCTTCTGGGATTTTGAAAATATATATGTTGGTTTGTGGTGGTTACAGAGAAGTATATATACATATGTCAATTCATTTGTGTAAAGTCTTGAATTGTGCATTTTACTATATATTGGATTTTCTTGCAGTTAAGTAAATATATAATATATCACATAGTGGTAAATGCAGTGCAGACAAATTAAGATGAGAAAGGGGATTAAAACAATAAAAACGGGTATCGTGATAGGAAAGGCCTAACTGAGAAGATAAATAAACGTGAAGGAATCATGCTGATATCTAGGTGTCGAATGTTCTAAACAGAGAAAATTGCAATGAAAGGCCATGGTATAGTGTACTTAAAGGAACAGCAAAGAGAACAGCATGGCTGCTGCAATGCAAGCTAGGAGAGTATCGATGAGGTCAGGCAAACCAGGACTTGATAGCACATTTTAAAAACTTTCATTTTAATTATAAGCAAAGTCATTTTTAAGAGACAGTAATGACTGCTGTTTTAAGAGTATTCTGTAAGGCACTAAAAGAATAGACCAGCCTGGAGACTGTTCCAGAGATCCATGTGAAATATAATGGTGGTTGTAGCTACTGGGTGGTGAAAAGTAGTCAGATTCAGTATATATTTTGAATATGGAAGTGACAGCATTTACTGATGCATTGGTTATGAGGTATGAGAGAAAACAGATTTGGGAGTGATTCCAAAGGTTTTGGCCTAAATAATTAGAGAAATGGAGTATGTCACTAAGTTGGGAAAGATGAGAGAGAAGCAAGTTTCAGAGGGTGAATCAGGAATTAATTTGGGACATACTAAATTTTAGAAGATTTTTACTCCAAATGAAGGAGGGTAGGCAGTTCAACAGATGTAACGAGTTCGAGGAGAGGTCTGGACTAGAGATAAACATTTGGGAAACTTCAGCTTATAGGTAAGTAATGGCCCAGTGCATGAAATTTTTGCACTTGGGAAACCCCTCGGAGGATGTCTGGGATCCCTGGCGCCTTACTGCCACCCTGCTCACTCCTTACTGCACGGCTCGCTGCTCCTTAACGGAAGGTTCCTTACCGCACGGCTCGCTGCTCCTACACTGCTGGGGTGAGAGGTGTGGCCTGCAGTGATTGGCCCTCTGTGGGAGCAAACTGACCACCAAGAAGAGGCTCCTGCATTGAGCATCTGCCCCCTGGTGGTAATTGTGCATCATAGCAACTGGTCAACCAGTCATTCTGGTAGTTCTACTGTTTGGTGCTGGGCATTTATTATATAAAATATCTAAAATCATGAGATGAGAGCACTAGAGGAACATGCCTAGTAGATACTGAAGGGAAGAGATCCTTGGAGCTGAACACTTAGAGGTTAGAAAGATGAGGAAGAACCAGGAAAAAGTAGCATTTTATATAGAAAGAAAGCCTTTCTGTAAAAGACACGTGTGTCTTTGAATCCAAGCGATAACTATGTTAGAGGAGTCCTGGTTAGAAATGTGTAAGCTCCTGGTGGCCTTGTAAGAGCAGTTTAAGAAGTAGAGTGAGGACCAGAGATTGATTAGGGAGTATTAAAGAGGGTTGTGAGAGATTTTGCTGTACAGGAGACAGATAATAATAACCGGAAACACCTATTTGACATTTACTAAGTGCTTGACACCCTACTTAAAGCTTTATATTTATTAATCTCATTTAATACTTAAAACAGCCCTTTGAGTTCAGAGAAAAACCAGTTTATAGCTTCTTCCAAAACCTTGTTCTTAACCTGCATGTGTTTGAACACTTCATGAGAGAATGATTAGAATAATAAAAAAATTAAAATATAATCCCGTGAGGAGATTAAAAATAGCAGAAAACTTAAGTGGATGCTGCATGGACATGCTCCCAGGAACAAATTGGAATTACAACTGAAATAGAGAAAAATTTCCTGAATAATCAACTGAAGACTTGCAGGAGAGAACCCTGATACCAGAGGACTGAGAGTGGAGACTGCATAGAGACTGGTAGGGAGGGGTGGAAGCTTGAAAGGGTTGTCCGGGCACCCACAAACAGCAACTGAGTTTTGGAGAGGTATCTCAGTTGTGGGGATTGCCTCTGAGAACTCTAGAACCTAATCCCCGAATTGGAGCCCCCAGCAGAGAGCACCACAGCTGAGAAGGGTGACCACATAACATCTGACTATGAAAAGCAGCAGAGTTGCTGTCTGCCAGGGAGAGACAGCTGGAAATTCAGGCACCCTCTTAAAGGGCCAACACACAAAATTCCCTGTGGAGCTACTCACCTTATGCTCCCACAGAGGGAGGACAAAGTGGGCTAGAGCTGTGAGAGCAGAATCCAGGATTGGAGATGGGTTTAGAGGTCAAAGGCAGACACTCCCAGTTTCCTGTGCTGAGTTATTCCCTTACATAGGGGAGGACATCTTTCCCACACACATTTGCCTTGCCTGGGTAGGAGTCAGTTGACCCACCCTACTGGAAAACACCTTGCCCTGGGGCCACGTAAGAGACTAAAAATATTGTCTTGACTATTGTATGCTCTTGCCTATTAAATTTTAGGAGATTTTTAACATCTCTTTTTTTCAATATCCTGTAGTTTTCCAAGTACAGGTCTTTTACCTCCCTAGGTAAGTTTATTCCCAGGTATCTTAACTTTTTTATTGCAATGGTAAAAGGGGTTGTTTTTTTAGTTTATGTTCCTGTGAGTTTATTATTCTAATATATAAAAACCCTGGTTCATAATGACCGAGGCTCAACCAACCATAAGTCAGTCCTACAGTGAGCACTGGGTTACTGTGGCTTCCACTGCAGGCACAGTGTCCCAGCACTGACTGCTGAGGGTGCTGCAAATCAGTGCCAGAGAGAGGCCTGAAGAGAGATGCAGGGACTAATCCATTGCCTCTGTAGCAGCTTTTGATTAGCACTTGCCTCTATCTTTCTCTCCCACTCTGGCCAGCAGCCATGCCTCCATTTCTCTCTAGGCCTCCACTGCGGCTGCTGATCAGCCCTGCCTTTCTGATCAGGCCCAATTGATAGAACCAGAGATGTTGACTGGCATAGAAACTGACCAATCAGAATCAAATTGGCCAGCAGAGGAGGGCAGTTGGGGGCAAGATCAGGCTGGCAGGGGAGGGCAGTTGGAGGCAACCAGGCCATGAGGGGAGGGCAGTTGGGGGCAACCAGGCCGGCACGGAAGAGCAGTTGGGGGCGAGATCAGGCTGGCAGGGGAGAGCAGTTAGGGGCGATCAAGTAGGCAGGCAGAGGCAATTAGGGGTGATTAGGCAGGCAGGCAGGTGAGCAGTTAGGAGCCAGCAGTCCCAGATTGCAAGAGGGATGTCCTTCAAGGGTTCCCTGATTGGAGAGGGTGCAGTGTTGTCTGAGGGACCCCCCATCCCCGTGCACATATTTCGTGCATCAGGCCACTAGTTGATGTATAAAAAGCCATAGATGTCTAGGTGTTAACTTTGTATCCTACCACAATACCAAATTCATTTATTAAATCTAGTAATGTTTTGATGGAGTTTTTAGGGTTTTCTATGTACAATATCATGTCATTTGCAAATAAGAACAGTTTTACTTCTTTTCTAATTTGGAAAGCTCTGTTATTTCTGCTTCTTGGCTGATTGCTGTGGCTAGCACTTCCAGTACTATGTTGAACAGGAATGGTGAAAGTGGGCATCCCTGTCTTGTTCCTGTTCGTAAGGTAAATGGTTTTAGTTTTTCCCCATTGAGTATGTTGTTGGCTACAGGTTTCTCATATAATGTTTTATTATGTTGAATTATTGTCTCTTTATTCCCACTTTGCTGAAAGTTTTTATCAAAAAAGGTTGTTGGCCCTAACTGGTTTGGCTCAGTGGATAGAGCATCGGTCTGCAGACTGAAAGGTCCCGGGTTCGATTCCGGTCAAGGGCATGTACCTTGGTTGCGGGCACATTCCCAGTAGGAGGTGTGCAGGAGGCAGCTGATTGCTGTTTCTCTCTCATCGATGTTTCTAATTCTCTATCCCTCTCCCTTCCTTTCTGTAAAATATCAATAAAATATATTTTTTAAGAAAGGATGTTAGATTGTGTCATAATATGTTTTTTCTGCATCAGCTGTGATTTTTGTCTTTCAATTTGTTTATGTGATATATCCCATTCATTGATTTGCAGATATTGTTCCAGCCTTGCATCCCCAGAATAAATCCCACTTGGTCATGGTGTATATGATCTTTTTAATGTATTGCTAGATGTGATTTGCAAAAATTTTGTTGAGCATTTTAGCATCTGTGTTCATCAGGGATATTGGCCTGTAGTTCTCTTTCTTTGTAGTGACTTTATCTGGTTTTGGGATTAGGGTAATGCTGGTTTCATAGAAAGAGCTTGGAAGTGTTCCTTCCTCTTGAATTGTTTGGAATAGTCTGAAGAGGATTGATGTTAGTTCTTATGTTAATGTTTGGTAAAAATCCCTCGTGAAGCTGTCAGCACTAGACTTCTGTTTGGTGAAAGTTTTTTGATTACTGCTTCAATTTCATTGGTAGTTATCGGCCTATTCGGGTTTTCTGATTCTTCCTGATTGAGTTTTGGAAGATTGTGTTTTTCTAGGCATATGTCCACTTCATCTAGGTTGTTCAGTTTGTTGGAGGAAAGTTGTTTGTAGTATTTTTTTTTTTTTACAATCCTTTGTATTTCTGTGTGGTTGGTTGTTACTTCACATGTTTCATTTCTGATTTTGTTTATTTGGATCCTCTCTTTGTTTCTTGGTGATCCTGGCTAACAGTTCATCAATCTTGTTTATCCTTTCAAAGAACCAGCTTTTGGTACTGTTGTTTTTTGTGTGTTTGTTTGTTTTTTTGTCTCTATGTTATTTATTTCTGCTCTGATCTTTATTATTACTTCCCTTCTACTTACTCTGGGCTTTCCTTGTTGTTCAAGTTGTAGAGTTAGATACCTTATTACCAGTTTTTCTGTTTTTTGTTTTGTTTTTTGAGGTAGGCCTGTAGAGCTATGAAATTTCCTCTCAGGACTACTTTTAATATGTCCCCATTGATTTTGGATTGCTGTGTTCTCATTATCATTTGTTTCCAGAATGTTTTTTCTTTCTTTTATCTCTTTGGTAACTCATTCATTGTCTAATAGCATGCTAGTTACCCTCCATGTGTTTGATACTTTTTAATTGTTTTTATTGTAGTAGATTTCTATTTTTATGCCATTATTATCTGAGAAGATGCTTGTTATAATTTCAGTCTTCTTGAATTTCTAGAGACTTAGCCTGTGCCCTAATATGTGGTCTGTCTTTGAAAATGTTCATGTGCACTTGAGAAGAATGTGTATTCCATAGCTTGGGGTGAAGTGTTCTGAAGATGTCAATTAAGTCCATCTGATCTAGTGACTCATTTATGCTTGCTGATCCTTTGCCGATTTTTTGTTTAGAAGATTTATCCATTGGTGTCAGTGGGATATTAAAGTCCCCTATTATGATTGTATTGCTGTCCATCTCACCCTTGATATCTTCCAAAAAATTTTTTTAATATATTTGGGTGGTCTTATATTTGGTGCATATAGGTTTGTCAGAGTTATATCCTCTTGTTGATTTTCTCCCTGTAGTATTATGAAGTAGCCCTCCTTATCTCTTGTTATGGCCTTCACTTGAGGTCTAATTTGTCAGATGTAAATATTGCTACTCCAGCTTTTTTTTTCTTTTCCATTTGCATGGGAAATTTTTTTCCATTCTTTCATTCTCATCCTGTGTGTGTCTTTTGTTCTAAGGTGCGTCTCTTGTAGATAGCATATAGTTGGGTCATGTTTTTGTATCCATTCAGCTATCCTCTGCCTTTTGATTGGAGAATTTAGTCCATTTACATTTAAGGTTATTATTGATAGGTATATATTTATTGCCATTTAAATTCTGTTTAATTTTGTATGCCTAGGTTTCTCTCTCTGTTTCTTCTCATTACAGCATTCCCTTTAACATTTGTCGTAATGTTGGCTTGGTCGTGATGTATTCCTTTAGCCTTTTTGTCTACAGGATGCTCTTTACTTGGCTGTCTTTTTAGATTGATAGCCTTGATGGATAATAGTAATCTTGGTTTTAGATCCTTGCTTTCTGTTACCTTGAGTATTTCATGCTATTCCCTTCTGGCCTGTAGAGTTTCTGCTGAGAAATCAGGTGTCAGCATTATGGGAGCTCCTTTGTAGGTAGGAATTTGCTTTTCTCTTGTTGTCTTTAAGATTCTCTCTTTAACTTTAATTTTTGGCATTTTAATTATGATGCATCTGGGCATGAGCTTGTTTAGGTTCTTCTTGCTTGGGGTTCTCTGTACCTCCTGAACTTGTGTGACTTTTTCTTTACTAGGTTAGGGAAGTTTTCTATCCCTTCTCCCTTTCTGCCACTTCTGGCACACCTGCTATTCGAATATTGTTACATTTCATCTTGTCCCACAGCTCTCATAAGTTGTCCTCCTGGTTTTTAATTGTGTTTTTTTTTTTTGTTTTTGGTTCTCTGATTGATTTTTCAACCTCATCTTCTAATTCATTGATTCAATCTTCAGCTTCCCCTAATCAGCTGTGTATTCCTTCCAATGTTTTCTTTATTTGTGCTATGTCATTCTTTACTTGCTTTCATAGTTACTGTATCTTTTCTCATGCTGTTGAGCATCTTTACCATCCTTACCCTGAACCTTTTATCTGATAAATTTCTGATCGCCATTTCATTTATCTCTTCTTCTGGAGAATTCTCTTGTTCTTTCATTTGAGAGTTGTTCCTTTGTCTCCTCATTTTGGCTTTCTGTTTGGGTTTGTGACTATGTATTAGATAGATCTGCTACACTTCTCAATCTGTAATGCAAGACAGTGTCAAATGCTGTTTCTGACTGATTAGATCAGGCAAAGACTGAAAGCCTCCACAGACCAATGCCATTTTGTCTTAAATTGTCCGCAATCAATCATCCACAGGTGTGGCAAGACTTTTTGTCAACAGTTTGGCAGTTGCTTCTGCCTGGAGGCTTATTGTTATTCTCAGTCTCTTAATTGGGCCTCAGCAATTCTGCACTGTGGGGCAAGGTATTTTCCAATGGGGTGGATCAGCTGTCTTCCCCCACAGGCAAGGTCAACTGTATACTTAATGCCTTCATGAGAAATATGACCTCCACAGCATAAGGGAATGACTCAGCACAGGAAACCAGAGTGTCTGCCTTCTGAGCTCTAACTCCTGAGCCCTGGATCCTGGCTTCTGTTCACACAGCTTCAGTCCACTCTGCCCTCCCTCTGCAAGAGCACAAGGTAGGTGGCTCCATAGGGAATTTTGTGCGTTTGTCCTTTAAGAGGGTGCCTGAATTTCCAGCTGTCTCTCCCTGGCAGACAGCAACCCTGCTGCTTTTCAGACCAAAATGTTATGTAGTTACCCTTTTCAGTGGTGGTGCTCTCTGCTGGGGGGTCCAGCTCAGAGATTAGACCCTAGAGTTCTCAGTGGCAACCCCTACAGCTGAGATCTCTCTCCAGAACTTCAGTTGCTGTATGTGGATACCCTGCCAGCCCTTTCACCATTCTGCCACTCCTACCAGTTTCTATGCAGTCTCCACTTTCAGTCCTCAGGTATCAGGGTTCTCTCCAGCGAGTCTTTGTTGATTATTCAGGAAGTTTTACTGTAATTCAGTTGTAATTCCAGTTTGTTCCTTGGAGCATATCTATGCAGCATCCACTTACTCTGCTGCTATATTTAATCTCTTTACATTATCTTTTTAATTTGCTTCTCCTTCCACCTCCACAGAACTTGCTCTTGTGTGTGTAGTTTGAGCTGTGGTTTTCTGTATTCTAATTGTATCTTTCTTATGCCTTTACAGTTCCCTCAAAATGTCAGGTGCATGGATTACATACCTTTAGGTGTTATGGATTGTTTTCAAGTTTTACAGATTCTTTTTCTTTTCATATATCTTCTCTAATGTTCTCTGATGGGGAGCTAAAGAAGTAATAGGGGCATATATTAAGTCTGCCATCTGTTAGGCTCAGTCTGCCATCTTGGTCCCGACTTCTAATTGATGTCCTTTAA
Source organism: Murina feae (assembly GCA_004026665.1). Lineage (NCBI taxonomy): Eukaryota > Metazoa > Chordata > Mammalia > Chiroptera > Vespertilionidae > Murina > Murina feae. Next base: position 10,121 of record PVJC01005208.1, on the reverse strand, counting down.
AAAATTAAAGTTCTGATAATAATGTACAGTGGTTCTGGTTATTGGTAAACAAAATGAGCATCATCCAGACGAATTAGCATACACTGCTGTATTTGACCTCTTTATATATTATCCTACCTAATGGGTTAATTTAATATGGTTTTATTTAATTAGAAATTATTGAAACTACATTTTAAATATTTTTATTTTCTTAAGGAGACAATTAAGAAATCTTATATTTTTCAGCAATTCTTTTTGAGCAAATGAATATTAGGAGGTAAAAGCATTATTGCTCTATTAGTTTATGGAATGTTTCAAGTCAAAAAGCAAAACTATTTCAAGGTTGATTAGCATCTGAATAAAAGTATTTTAATGCTATTCATTTTCCTCATAATGTAGGTTAGCTATTCAAGTTCGATCAGTTAGCATGAAAATTCCTACTTAATCCTCAAAGTGCAATTCAAATTTCCTTCTTTGGAATCTTCCAAACTCTCAAACAATTTATTGTTCCTCACTCTATAATTCCATGATGTATTTTATTGTATTATACTAATTATAGGAGTTTTCTTACATTAAAAATACTGTTTATTCACCAAACTGAAGTCCTCCATTTTTTTAATTCACTTTTTGAAATCAGAGCGTTATATTTGCACAGTGATTGGAGCATAAGAATTTTAGGAATGAAAGGATAGATACTAACTCATCATTCTAATTTTCCATCTCAAATAAATTAATAAACTGGGGAGTCCTGAGATCATAATGACTTTTAATAATGCAACATTTATGTTTAATTTGAAATATGTTATTAATTTTTGTGAGGTAACAATTACCATATGGATTTGTAACTATGCAATTATTAGAGGCCTGGTGCATGACGACATTCATGCACTCAGGTGGTTGGCGGGGGGGTCCCCTCAACTTGGCCTGCACTCTCTCGAAGTCTGGGACCCCTTGGGGGATGTCCAGCTGCTGGAGATGGGAGAGGCTCACTGGTCCTTAGCACTGCCTTGGGGGCAAGAGAGACTCCCACCACCACCACTGCGCTTGCCAGCTGTGAGCCCAGCTTATGGCTGCGTGGCACTCCCCCAGTGGGAGCGCACTGACAACCAGAGGTCAGCTCCTGCTTTGAGCGTCTGCCCCCTGGTGGTCAGTGCACGTCATAGCAACCAGTTGTTCTGCCGTTTGGTTGATTTGCATATTAGGGCTTTATTATATAGGATGTGGTGCCTTTGAAAATGTCTCATTCTATAAAAAATAAAACTAATCCTGTTTTTAAAATATATTTTTAACAGATAAAGCCCAGTATTTTAGATTTGTCATTTTCTTTTTTGAAGGATCAAAGTAACAATGAAATTATGATTGGAGTGATGTCAGGAGGAATTCTGATTTATAAGAACAGGGTACGAATGAATACCTTTCCATGGTAAGGACTTCCATTAATACTTTTGCCTTTTTATATTACTAATATAATAATTCATATTAAAGAAAGTGACAAAGTATGTTAATATTGGCATGCAAATTTATTTTACTTACTTGGAATTTACCAGAAGATACAAAAATAATTGTGTTAATTTATTTCAAAAACTGCTTCTCGAAAATATTACTTTATGAATTTTCCTCTTAGGGAATCTCTAAATTTGTACTGTAATATAATAGCTAGCATTATGTGTACTCTGTCCTGCACTATGCCAATTGCTTTAAATACAGTAAGTATTTCATTTAAATACATTCAGTGAGGGACTGATAATTATTTGGAACACAGGCGTACAAAGACCTGCTATTACAGTGGCTTAAATTGGTACTAGGAAAGTATGGTGGCTGCATGGGTATAAAACCCATGTTTTTGTTTTTGTTTTTGTCTCAGTGTTCTACTGTCCTTAGTGTATTATCCTTGTCCTCACTGTCCAGGATGACTCACCCACCATCACTTCTATATCCCGGGATTAAGAAAGAGGAAAGTAGCATCTGCCAATTCCCTTTAATGGAAGGACATGAAAATCTTAACAATCACATTTATCATATCTCATATAAGTAATTCAGGTTTTTTTAAAGTAAACACAATGATTTTCTTTAGAGGAAGAAACAAATACAAAAGAACTATATTGTATTAATCTGTTGTCTTTATAGCTCTTAAAATATTTGGTCCTGAGTTTTCAATATCTGTGATTTTTATTTTTATAATATTCACTCTTGATAGAAATATGATAACTGACAGGAGCAGTTATTTTATAAAATTGCCACAACTTTGTTTTTTAAAAGAAAGATAAATTTCCTGTAGGTCACAAGAACCTAAATCATTAAGAAAAATTAGTGACATGAACTTCATCAAAATTAAATACTTTAGCTTTTCAAAAGATTCTCTAAAGATTTAAAGACAAGACACAGTTATTTTTTTAAAAAACCACATATATTTTTAAAAAACATAAAGGATTTACCAAGAATATATGAATAAATTATAACTCAGTAATAAGAAGACAAACTGATTTAAAAAGTAGGAAAAATACTTGAATAGACAATTTCACCAAAGAAGATACACAAATGGCCAACATGAAAAGATGCTCAGTCATCAGTGAAATGTATATTAAAGTGCAGTATTACGTACACCCACTAGAAAAGCTCCAATTAAAAAGGTCGACAGTGTTGATCAGCTGGTGTGTCTCAGTTGTTGAGCATCAGCCAATGAACCAGGAGGTCACTGTTGGATTCCCAGTCAGGGCACATGCTCAGATTTCAGGCTCGATCCCCAGTAGGGGGCATCCAATGGATGATTCTTTTTCATCATTGATGTGTCTACATCTCTCCCTTCCTTTTTCTCTAAAAATCAATAAAAACTTTTTTTTGAAAGGATGACAATGTTAAATGATGCTAAAGAAGCAGAGCACCAAGAAAGCTCATATTTTGCTACTGGGAATGCAAACTAAAACTAGTACACCAACTTAGGAAAGGTTGTCAGTCTCTTTAAATTAAACATAGATTGACCGTATAATCCAGCAATTCTGTTCCTAGCTTTTACCCAAAAGAAATGAAAACAAGTTTTTATAAAGTTTGTCCACTACTGTTATTCATAATAGCACAAAACAAGATTACAGATGTCTATCAGTTGGTGAGAGAATAAGCAAATCATGGTTATATCTACACAAAGGAATACTGTTCAGTCATAAAAAGAAATGAACTACTAAACTATATGGATGACCCTACCCTCAAAACATGCTGATTATTAGAAGTCAGACACAAAGACCATACATTTACTTTGTTTCTACTTATATGAAATTCTGGAACTCATAAATTATAGATACAGCAGACCAATGGTTACAAGGAACTGAAAGTGGGAAGAGCCAATTGACTGCAAACGGGCACCAAGGCGACATTTTGAGGTGATCAAAATGTTACATGGTGAATTTGGTGGATGGAAGTTACACAGCCAAATACATTTGTCAAAATTTATTGAATTGTTCAATAAATAATAGTTATATTCCATTGTATGTGTAAATTATAATACTTATATTCCATTGTATGTGTAAATTATACTTCTGTATATCTCATAAAAAAACACACTAAAGATCATTTAGTGTTTCATGTTACATCTTCTTAATGCTTCCTATGTAATTCAAACTGTGGTATCTTCAGAGGAGAATATAAAATAGTTCAATACGTGGTCCCTATAAATGAGCACAAAAATTCATTATAAAACACAGTAAGAAAATGTATTGGTAGATGTACATCTTTATGTTCATGATTTACTAAAGACAATTTTAAAAAATATATTCTTACGTTTTATTTTACATTTTATATAAATGTCAAAATCAGAAATAAATTTTTTTCAGATTTTTGGGGTCAAAGAATATGGTAATCTAAATTTTCCTGTATTGTCAAAATTCTATATTATACACAATTCCTTTGTTAATAGGAGTCTAAAAGTTTTTGGCAAATTGCTTCAGAAACATAAAAGATACAATTTCTCTAGAGAAAACTTTAGTGGCTCAGTGATAGTTGAGATGGTTTTTAAAGGATAAATAAAAATTTCCTAAATGAAAAGGAAGTGGGGAAGAGGCATGTGTGTGTAGAGGGTTCAGTCAGGGAATTCATGGTAGATGTACCAAGCATATGTGAAGACATAATAAGAAAGGACATGGCAACTTGAGGAAATATTGGGCTTTTTGGTTTGGTTTTCCCTTCAGTTTTCTTCATTGTGTACAGAAGCAAGGGAACAAGAATTTAGGAAGATAATGCTTAAGAGAGAAATTAGATTTAGATTGTGAAGGATTTTATGTATTCTAAATGCTCAGGAGTTGGTATATTATTTTATTGGTAAGTATACCTGCAGCTAGTTTAATATTGAGAAAGAACTCATATTTCCCACGTCTTTCTCATATAATTTAGGCTAGGAAAAAAAGGGATATGCACTTTTAAGATACTGACTGGAAAACCTTATATAGTGTTCATTTTAAACTTTATTGTCAAGAATTAATCTATATAGGTGGGATGTAAATATATTAAAGCTGTTAAATTTCCATTGTCATGGGACATAAGAATGTCTTATGATCCTAATTACTTATAACAGTACATACTACAACAAATACATTTATAAATACATCACAAGTAGTAGCCATGATTTAAGATCCAGTATCAAACCAAAATTCAAATGGTGGAATTACCAAAGTTCTACATGAATGAAGAGTTTAAAGTAAAGTTGGAAGTTTTAGAATTGATTGTTTTTAAGATCGAGACAAGGGGAAAAAATCACTCATGGATTTTAATGCATTTTATCTGTAGCTTAGAATCCTCTAAGTTGGGAATTTTTACATTTTTAAAAATGGCGGAGAAGTTGACTGGTCTAAGGGTAAACAACTAGTAAGTATGAACTGGAACTTTAAACCCAAGTCTTTCAGATTCTGAAATACAAGCTTCTCACCACTTCTCTCAAAATTAGAGCTACATGTAGAAAAAGTACTGTGCCACACACTAAATATGCTCCCTCATATCTTTTCATGTAAATTATTTAGTTCAAGTTTAATACTTTTAAAATGTTAAATAGTGAATTGGGGTTATTTGTATTCTGTAAATTAGACTTCATTAAAGTTAATGCTAATAAAAAACAACACCATTAAGCCTGGCTGGTGTGGTTCAGTGATTGAGCGTCAACCCATGAACCAGGATGTCACGGTTTGATTCCAGTCAGGGCATATGGGCCAGGTGGCAGGTTCAATCCCCAGCATGGAGCGTGCAGGAGGCAGCTGATCAGTGATTCTCTCTCATCATTGATGTTTCTATCTTTTCTCTCCTTTCCTCTCTGAAATCCATTAAAATATTTCTTTTTTAAAAAAAAAAAGAAATACATTTTTTTAACAAACAAACAAATATCTACCATTAAGAAAATAAAATGGGGAGGAGAGAGTTCTGGTTCCCAGTCGAACAGGTAAAGAACTTGGAAGTCATCATTCCTCTCCTTACTAGAAAAAACAACAACAAAAAAACAAGGAAAAATTAAAATCAACTGTTGTTCTTAGATCCTTCAGAGAATTAAGTACTCAAGGCACATTGCAGCTCTCTAAACTGGAGAGACAGATGAATATAAAGAATGACAGTTTACTAGGACAAAGAAATCACTGCTGTAGCCAGCAACTGGTAGGAAATAGTTAAAGGGTAATTGGCTATTTGCTGGAGACTGAGCAAAAATAGTTTGAGAGATGAAAACTCCTGAGGAAGGCCCCCATATTTTCATAAGTTTTACCATCAGTTGGCCACCAGATTCTCAATGTGAAAATTGGAGAACAATCTACTCATGTTCTGGAAGGTAGAGGATGATGGTGCTGGTGAGCCAGGAGGTAACCATTTAAAATGTGCCCAGAGTTTTCCTTTCCCTTTAATGAAGGTCTGCCCTCAAGGAAATCTGTTTTACCAAATCTTAACCAACATGGGTTTTTATCAATAAGAGCCTAATCAAAGTGGGGGAAGGGAAATCCCCACATCCACAGTTCTTGTGTCACCTAAGACCAAGGTGAGTTGAAAAAGCACTGAAGGTCAAAGTCACAGACCACTAAAACACAGACCTAATCATAGAATTAAAGAATTATTCATCCAACCCACATCTTACTACATCAACAGGGTTCCTGTATAATACAATTACAATTTAAATAACTGCAAGACTCAGACTACATAAGTAGTCTATAGCGAAACCCAGAGACAACAGGAGAGACAAAAACAAAGATAGGATAGGGAATAGTCTCAAACACCTACCTGACAAACTGTTCCTTTAAGGAAGCTACAATTTGATAGCTTTAGTTTCTAAAGGAATTTATGTCCCAGGGCATTATTGAAAAGAGTAGAGGAGTGTGGGTAAATAAGGGAGTGTTAGAGTTGGGAGTGCTTATTGAAAGATTGGGATGACTGGTACCACTGTCACTTTAGGATTACTGTGTCTTCCTGAAAAGCAACAGTAGAAGCTTAACACTGAGGGTTGACTGCTGGAGATAGAGTTCATAAAAATAGTCCAACAGCCCTGGCCAGTGTGGTTCAGTGGTATAGTGTCATACTTTAATAGCTCACATTCTGAAAATAAAATGTATTTTAGTAATATTTAAAAAATATATATTTTCATTGATTTCAAAAAGGGAGAGAGATAAAAACATCACTGATAAGAGAGAATCATTGATCAGCTGCCTTCTGCACACATCCTCCTGAGGATTGAGCCCAAAACCTGGGCATGTTTCCTAACTGGGAATTGTTCCTTGACCTCCTGGTTCATAGGTCGACACTTAATGACTGAGCCACACCAGCCAGGTGATGAAATATATTCTAATAAACACTGCCTTTATAATTATTCAAAGTGTATATATGTTTTTGTATATACAAAAGAACACCCTGATTAAGATATCTATGGAAAATCTGTTAATGTTATGGAAATGTGTAGGAAATGTGTCAATACTTTTTATGTAAGTAAAATCAGGAAAAAGTATGCTTACTCTCTCTACTTCAGCTTTGTTACTTAAGTCCTAACAAGCATTTTAAGGCAAGAATATGAAATAAAAGGCAAACAGATGAAAAAGAAAGAAACAGATATGAGTACATATACAGATTGGCTGAAAATCCTATCTAATAAAAGAGTAATATGCAAATTAACCATCACACCCTCACTCTGTCAGAAAGATGGCTGTGGCCATAGAGCTGAAGCAAGCAGGAGGCTTGCGTTGCCCTGGCAATGGAGGAAGCCAGACTTCCTGCCTGCCCTGACCGGCCCTGAGCTATGCTCAAGGTTACAAAGTTTCAATTATAGAAGATAAATAAATCCCAATACCTGCTTCCAGCAGGCGTGGCCTCTGCTCAAGGAGGGGCTGGGAGCCTCGGTTGCCATGGGCAACCCAATCTATGCTCCGCTTAAGGCTATAAAGTTTCAATTATAGACATTAAATAAATCCCAGATACCTGCTTCCAGCCCGCATGCATGGCCTGCCTGAAAACAGCCATCAGCCACTCACTTAGGCTGGCCAGGCATCCCAGTGAGGACACCCACCCTGAAGGGGCTGTGGCCAGTCTGCAAACAGCCTGCAGGCCCTCACCCAGGCTGGCCAAGCACTCCAGCAGGACCCCCCACCCTGATTCGTGACACCCTTTAGGGTAAACCAGCCAGCCCCCACTCATGCACCAGGCCTCTATCCTATATAATAAAAGGGTAATATGCAAATGAACCCTAATAGCAGAATGACTGGGAATGACTGGTCACTATGACACACTGACTATCAGGGAGCAGTGTGCAGGAGCTCAATGCAGGAGCTGCCCCCTGGTGGTCAGTGCACTCCCACAGGGGGAGCTCTGCTCACCACAAGCCAGGTGGTGGTGGGAGCCTCTCCTGCCTCCTCAGCAGCACTAAAGGTGTCTGGCTGCAGCTTAGGCCTGCTCCCAGCAGGCAAGTGGACATCCCCCAAGGGCTCCCGGGCTGCCAGAGGAATGTCTTGACTGCCAGCTTAGGCCCAATTGCCTGGGGAGCAGGCCTAAGCCAGCAGGTGGACATCCCCCAAGGGATCACAGGCTGGGCTGAGGGACACCCCCCCCCCCCGAGTGCACAGATTTTTGTGCACTGGGCCTCTAGTAAAGAAATGAAAGTGATATAATATGTAAATGCATTGAAATAGTACTCATAAGAAGGCTAGTGTTGCTGTACTGTACTACTTGGTACAATGGTCTAACCAATTTGGAAAACTGTTTTGTAGTTTCTTAAAAATTTAAACATAACAGCTATCATATGATTGAACCATTCTATTCCTAAGGTTTTACCCAAGGGAATATAAAACAAATCTTATATAATAAAAGGGTAATATGCAAATTGTCCCCTCAACCAGGAGTTCACCAGGTGGTGGGGCCAGCCCCCAACCTCCTGCATCCCCTTCCCCTGGCCGGGCCGGCTGGCCAGACCCCACCCATGAACGAATTTGTGCACTGGGTCTCTGATATGAGTATAAAGACTTGCACACATTTTCACCAAGTGATGTGCGTTTACTTTTAATCCATATCTTCTATGACTTGATACATCATTTCTTTTTAGAACTGAGCAATCCCATTGTCTGGATATACCATAGTTTTTTCATTCATTTACGAACTGAAAGCCATTTTGTTCCTTCCAAGTTTTGACACTTATGAATAAAACTGCTTGCTATTAACATCCATGTACAGATTTTTGTGTGGACATGCGTTCCCCATTCCTTTAAATGCCAAGGAGTGCAGTTTCTACATGGTATGGTACAAGTAAATTTAGTTTTGTAAGAAACTGCCAAATAGTCTTCCAAAGTGGCTATACCATTTTGCATTCCACCCAGAATGAATGAGAGTTCCTGTTGCTCCATATCTTCGTCAGCATTTGATTTTGTCAGTATTCTGGGTTTCCGCCATTCTGCGGCTGTGTAGTGCTGTTTGTTTTCATTTGCATTTCCCTGATGACATAGGATGTGCTTATTGGTCAACTATATATCTTCTTTGGTGAGGAGTCTGTTAAGGGCTTTGGCTCATTTTTATCGAGTGGGTTGTTTTTTTGTTAAATTTGAAGAGGATTTTTTTTGGTATATTTTGGATAATAGTCCTTTATCGGATGTGTCTTTTACAAATATTTTCTCCTAGTCTGTGGCTTGTTTTCAAATTTATTGACTTTCACAGAGAACTTTTTAATTTTAATAAATTCAACTTCTCATTTATTTTATTAATCATGTTTTTGATTAATAAAATAAGATGCTCAATAAGAGCATTCCTATACCCAAGAACATCGAGATTTTTTTCCATTGTTATATCTAAGACTTTTATAATTTTGCATTTTATGTTTAGGTCTCTGATCCATTTTGAGTTAATTTTTGTGAAGGGTATACAGCCTTTGTCTAAATTTATTTTGTTTTTGCATGTGGATGTCCAGTTGTTCCAGCACCATTTGTTGAAGGGATTGTCTTTGCTCCATTGTATTGCCTTTGCCCTTTCTCAAAGATCATTTGGCTTTATTTATGGAGATCTGTTTCTGAGTTCTCTATTCTATAACATTAATCTGTTTTGGCTATTCTTTCACAAATACTATACTGTTTTGATTACTATAGCTTTATAGTAACTTTTTTTTTTTATTCTCTTCCTAAAGATATTCCTCAAGGTACTGTAGTATGAATGCAGAAACTACTTTTAAAAAGCTATAAAACATATTTTCATTGTAAATTATGTACATGGGAAGTTCAGTTATAAATTATATTCTGAGAGTTCTTGCACAAATGGAAATAGTAAAATTTTAATAGTAAGTTTGGTCAGGTTTCAGAACCTCATTAAAATAATTTTTTGAAAGTCAAATACTGCATCTTTTGAAAAATTAGTTAATGCTATTGAATTAAAATGTATTTAAGATGATTCCTCGTAACTATTTAAAATTTAGTATTGTTGGGTTTTATTTTTAGTAGCATTATTTTTAAAGATATTGGGGTAGTTTTGCATTTACTTAACAGTGGTTGGGCACGTTTTCTGTGACAGGCATTGAGCTAAGCACCTTATAATATCTCATTTATTTCTCACTATGACTTTATGATAGGCAGAATGTGTACTATTATCCTCACTTTATATATTAAGAATCTGAGGTTTAAAGTAGTATGCAATTTGTCCAAGATCATATTCCTACCAAGTGGTAG
>PVJC01005207.1:0-60066 GCA_004026665.1 Murina feae | reverse complement strand
CGTTACCCCACCCACTACTTCCGGCCCTATAAATCCTTTGGTTTTTCCTGAAACCGGCACTCCCTCCCCGGTCGCGCCATTGTGCGGTGGGCAAGTGGGGAGTCCAAGTTAACTTGTATAATAAAGCTCTCATGTTCTTGCAGCGGTTTTGGGGCTCACTCGTGGTCTTTGGGGGCCACGACTTCTGGGTACAACAGTGGGAATTGGTGATTAGTTTTCCTTCTTTAACAAATCCAGCTTTCGTTGGACTGTTTTCTTTTCTACCTTCCTCGCAGAGTCAATTTCTTTGAAACAAGGAGGCAGTTCTTTCAAAAACACCTGTCCCTCCTCCTGCCCGTGTTTTCAGACCCCCCAGACCCACCCATTGTCTAACTTGACAAGTAAGCAAATGAACACAGGAAAATTGTGTAGAAACTGCACGTTGAGGAAAAAATGGTGCAAGAAAGAAATACCAGTATGAATGTTTCTTGAAACTCTGGAATGGCTGTCAAGAGCAAAGATAAAACTAGCCTTTTCATGGAGAGGTAAAACCAGCCTTTTTATGGAGTGGGCCTCAGTCAAATGCAAAACCTGTTTAAATGTCAACACACTTTGGACAAGAAGATAAGTCCTTTAAGAAGAACAGTGAAACTCATTGAGAGGTACTTGTATGACTTAAACTGAGAGAACTCTCAGGTGACTTCTTAAGGGGCCAAGTGGTCCTTCATCATCTTGACAGAAAGAGCCGACGCTGCATTAAGAATTATAAAATAATATCCACCATTTGATGGGCTCTCATCTTGTGCCAGGTGCTTTACAGATCTCTCCTGATTGCACAGCAGCCTATTAATTATTCTCACTGCCTCCATTTTACAGATGAGCATGTGGCTGCCTCCAGGTTCAGCGTTAATGGCGTAGCTGGGATTTGAACCTAGAACTTGATGCTTTTTCTATAACGCAAAGTGGTTTCCCTCCGAAGAAATAATCCATGAAACTGCTTTGTAAGTATGTATTTTATAGTGAGAGCTTCAGTTTGTATTTTATTGATTTTTTAAAAAATATGTTTTTTTTATTGATTTCAGAGAGGAAGGGAGAAGGAGAAAGAAATATCAATGATGACAGAGAATATTTGATTGCTTGTCTCCTGCACGCTCCCTTCGGGCATGAGCCTTGACCGGGTATCTTACCATGACCTCCTGGTTCATAGGTGGACGCTCACTCAACCACGGAGCCTCGCCAGCCGGGCCTTAGAATGTATTTTATAGCGAGAGCTTTCCTATTCTGCAAACTTAGGCTAAAATTCGATACAACTGTTTTCTGCAAAATGGCCAAGCCAGGCTTAGCTGTCACTTACTGCCTGAGTTAGACTCACACCATGTTATTTATCTCTGTTGGAATCTTAATTGTTTTCCTTTGTAAAAGGGTGATGATAATCGCACCTTAAAAACCATTTTGAGGAACAAATGAGATAATATATGTTAAATACTGCCTGGCACATAATACATTCTTTACCCCTTTACCCCTTTCCTCATAACTGTTCAAACACAATAAAAGTGTGTCCTCTATCATGGCTAATACCATTCCTCATCTCTTCAGTCACCGACACTGTAAACCTTGATGGAATCACTCATAGATCCATTAAAAAAATACTTAAGTCAACTATAACTGAAAAAAGAAAAATTTAAAAATAATAATCGAGGCTGGCTGGCAGTGGTTCAGTCGCTGAATGTTGACCTATGAACCAGGAGGTCACAGTTGGATTCCCAGTCAGGGTACATGCTGGGGTTGGAGGCTCAATCTCCAGTGGGGGGTGTGCTGGAGGCAGCCAATCAATGATTCTCTCTCATCATTGATGTTTCTATCTCTCTCTCTTCCCTCTTCTCTGACATTAATAACTTGTTTTATTGCTTAAAGTATTACAGAATATTACATATGTCTCCTTTCTTTTCCCCCTTGACCTTCCCCCGGCCTCACCTACCCGCCAGTGTCTTGTGTCCATTGGTTATATGCATGTATATATGCATGTATACATGTCCTTCGGTTGATCACTTACCCCCCCCCCCAACCCTCCCTGGCCTTCCCACTGTAGTTTGACAGTCTGTTGGGTGCTGTTCTGCCTCTGTGCCTATTTTTATTCATCAATTTATAATGGTCTTTATTATCCATAAATAAGTGAGATCATGTGGTATTTTTCTTTCACTGACTGGCTTATTTCACTTAGCATAATGCTCTCCAGTTCCATCCATGCTGCCGCAAAGAAGGAAAAAAAAATTCCTTCTTTTTTATAGCAGCATAGTATTCCATTGTGTAGATGTACCACAGTTTTCTAATCCACTCATCTGCTGATGGGTACTTAGGCTGTTTCCAAATCTTAGCTATGGTGAATTGTGCTGCTATGAACATAGGGATGCATATATCCTTTCTGATTGGTGTTTCTGGTTTCTTAGGATACATTCCTAGAAGTGGGATCACTGGGTCAAATGGGAGTTCCATTTTTATTTTTTTGAGGAAACTCCATACTGTCTTCCACAGTGGCTGCACCAGTCTGCATTCCCATGAGCAGTGCAGGAGAGTTCCTTTTTCTCCTCATCCTCTCCAGCACTTGTTGTTTGTTGATGATAGCCATTTTGACAGGTGTGAGATGGTATCTCATTGTTGTTTTGATTTGCATCTCTGGATGATTAGTGACTTTGAGCATATTTTCATATGTCTCTTGGCTTTCTGAATGTCCTCTTTTGAAAAGTGTCTATTTAGGTCCTTTGCCCAATAACAATATATTTAAAAAATAAAAATAAATTATTTTTTAAAATAAAAAACAAAATGTAATAATCTAAACAACTTTCCTGATGCTATGCAGTGTTCTGGGAACTGGGGATGGAGAAGTGAACAAAACAGGTGAAGATAACTTAAATAATTTTTCCATCTCCCCAACCTCCCATTCAGATAATGACCAAAGTTCTATCCATTGTATGTTAATATGTTAGAAAATGACACCCTCATCTTACTGGAACACCTTAAATCTGTCCCACCCTATTCTTTTCCTATTGCCACTACCCAAATGGGGCAATGCATTCTCATAGACTTTGGTTTTCAAACTTTAGCTGACATCAGAATCACCAGGAGCACTTGGTAAACCCAGATTGCTGGATCCACCCCTTGAGTTCCCAGGTGATGCTGGTCCAGAGACCAAATATTGAAAACCACTGACCTAGACCATTACCTAGGTTACTTACTGCACTTTCCACCAATTACTTCACCATCTTCTCCTCCAGGGGGTCAACAAATTCTGGTCCCTCAGCCAAATTCAGCCCACAGCTTTCTTTTGTAAATAAAACTTTATTGGAACATAACCATGTCCATTTGTTCACATTTTCCATGACTATTTTTGTGCTACAAGACGGACATAAGTACTTGTGACAGAGACCATATGGTCCACAAAGCCTAAAATATTAATGATCTAGCGCTTTATAGAGAAAAAGTGCTGACCTCAGCCTTACCATGCTTCAAAAATGGCTTTCCAAAAATAAGGTCCCTCCTGTCACCTCCTAATTTAAAAATATCAGCTGGCTCCTTATGGCCTACACAGTTGAATCCAAAGTCTTCCATGATGCAACCAAATGTCCAACCCTAGTTCACCAATCTCTTTGTACCCTATCCCAGTGATTTTCAGCTGGTGTGCCACAAGAATTTTTAAAACATGCAACGCCTGAATATTTAGATAGTGGCACTGACCCCTTTTCCCTTAGATTGTCAAATAAAAAAAAATGACAACAAGCAGCACAACAATAGCCATGTGGTGTGAATGTCCTGTCTTAAACCATACATATATGGCTTATATAACAGAGTTGCATTTTATTGGTCATGTCACATAATAAGGTTGTGTCTGACTGGTTAATTCTTAGTACCAAAAATTCGTATATACAAGTATAGGCACCTGATTTCTCAAAAAGTCACTTTGGAGCAAAAAGGGTAGGTTAAGTACTATTATTATTACTAGAGGCCTGGTGCATGAATTCATGCATGGGTGGGGTCTGGCCAGCCCACTCCCTGGGCTGGCTGGGAGGAAGGGACACAGGAGGTTGGCCAGGCGGCCTCTCCCTGATTGGGGTGAGGGGGGTCAATCAGGGCTGCAGTGCACGTCAAAGCAACTGGTCGTTCCAGTCATTCTGGCATTCTGGTTGCTTGGCTTTTATATATATACTAGAGGCTCAGTGCACAAATTCATGCACAGGTGGGGTCTGGCCGGCCTGCCCTGATTGGGGCCCAACAGGCCTGGCCGGCATGGGGACACAGGAGGTTGGCCAGCCAGCCAGCCCTGCCCCCTGGTTGAATCCTCAGTTGAACTTCTGGTCAAAAGGACAATTTGCATATTAGGCTTTTATTATATAGGACTAGGGGCCTGGTGTACGAAGATTTGTGCATAGGGGAGTGGGAGGTGGAGAGAATCCTCAGCCCAACCTGCACCCTCTCCAAGCTGGGAGCCCTCAGGGGAGTCCTCTCCAATCTGGGAGTTTCTGTCTGTCTTTGCAATCATATGAACGAATTGTCTGAGACCCACAAACCAGTTTGGTTTGTTGCTCACAGAATAATAGAGGCATTTTTTTTCTTTGCTTCATTGGTGGAGATTTCCTGGAAGTTTTAGGATATCTTCCCTTTAATTTTTCCAAGTAACCCTGATTTTACTTATGTCTCTCACCTTTGCTTTCCCCCAACCACAACAGTAACTTGCTCCAGGCTCACTTTGCTCTAGTGTCTAGGAGATCCGTCTGCCAATAAACTATGATTCCCAGCATTCCTAGTGCTCCCCACACTCAGGGCTTCTGCTTCTGGTCCTGGGGCTGCCATCAGAACTACTATTCCCAGAATTCCTGGTGCTCCCTGTGCTGGGAGCAACCGAGGAAGCCACAGCCCCCCAAGCTGCCAGCTCTCCTGTTTCTGCTCTCTGCCTTGTGCCTGTGTCTGCAAATTAACCCACTATCTTTTGTTGGGTTAATTTGCATATTCACCCTGATTGGCTGGTGAGTGTAGCAAAGGGATGGTCAATTTACATGTTTCTCTTTTATTATATAGGGTAGGTTACCCAATCAACAAAAACTATGTCTTTTGTTATGCTGCAGAATTTTAGTAATTAGTTTATATGTGTCATGAGATGAAAAAGGCTGAAAATCGCTGTCCTACCCAATAATCTAGCCACCCTGGACCTCTTAGTTTTCTCTGAACATGTCAAGATCCTCTCCCTATCTTATTCCTTTATCTACAATATCCTTCTCCCTTTCTGCCATAGGATGAGCAACCACATCATATGTGAGCTTAATTTTTGAGAATTCAACCATGCACTCTACAAAGACACAGGAAGAGGACATTTCTGCCTACACATTCTACTTAATGAGTTTCTGTTTCTGAATGAACCTGAGTTAGGAGGCTTGAATCTACTGTTTCCTCAGTCTGCTCAGATCCCCTGTGCCTCTCATATGTTGGTGTGAGTATCTCACCACAGAGGGTGTGATCCTCGTGTTTAAAGATAAGTGTTTTTTTACAACAGAGCCAATAAACACCAGCCAACTCTTCATCTGGTGCTCGGAGAAGAAGTAGCAATCTGTTCCAAAGCTGGAGGAAAATCTGGCTGTGTTTGGCTTACTAGACACTGGATATCGAGATACTATATATAAGGGTTCACTTTAAACAACAACATTTGGACCTAGAGCCCTAAATAAGATCTGACTCATTCTTTAAGCCATTTCTTCTCATTTCCTCTGATGTGGAGCTGGCCTTCCTCTCTTATAAATACCTCCTATTCCCTAAGTAATTTGTGCCCATCTGTAGTATAACATTGAATTGCAATTATTTATTTCATTTTCAGTCTCTTCCTCCCCATTAGGCAATGAGCTATCCAAAGACAAAGTCATATTTTAGTTATCCGGAGTCTCTCCCAGGACCTCGCTTAAGGAGAAACAGTGTTTACTGATGAAGTGGTGAAGTTCCACTCCCACTTTAGGCCATTCCTTCTTCTCTGAAGGGATCTATGAATTCCCACTGAACTTCCAGTTAATGTCCCTGGTTAAACGGTTCAATGCATTTTGATTCTTCCAGTGTTCATTTTCTTTAAAAAAAAAAAACATTTTATTGATTGTTTTTACGGAGAGGAAGGGAGAAGGATAGAGAGTTAGAAACATCGATGAGAGAGAAACATCAATCAGCTGCCTCCTGCACACCTCCTACTGGGGATGTGCCTGCAACCAAGGTACATGCCCTTGGCCAGAATCGAACCTGGGACCGTTCAGTCTGAGCCAAACCGGTTAGGGCCATTTTCTTTTTAACTTGATTTAAACTTGTTCAGAGCAGAATCTCTATATGTTTACCCCACCATTACAACAAAATATTTGTGAATTGATTGCTAATTTGAGTGTGATGTGTTAAAAACAGAGATAAACTGAGCTGGTTTGGCTCAGTGGATAGGGCATTGGCCTGCAGACTCAAGGGTCCCAGGTTCAATTCCATTCAAGGGCATGTATCTTGGTTGTGGGCACATCCCCAGTGGGGAGTGTGCAGGATGCAGCTGATCGATGTTTCTCTCTCATCGATGTTTCTAGCTCTCTATTCCTCTCCCTTCCTCTCTGTAAAAAAGCAATAAAATATATTTTTTAAAAAACAGAGATAAACTAATTAAATTGGTTTTTACTTGGTCAGAGGTTTATGGCTGCTTGTCTAGAATTATAAAGGCCCTGCTACAACAGTAAATATTCATGACACCCCCAAATGCATATGTTGAAACCAAATGCCCAATGTATTTAGAGGTGATTAGGCCATGAAGGTGGAGGCCTCATGAGTGGATAAGCACCCTTATAAAAGAGACCCTGAGAGCTCCTTCCCATCTATTTGTGTGAAGACACCATGAGAAGATGGCCTTCTGTGAACCAGAAAGTGGCTTTACCAAACACCACACCTGCTGGTGCCCTTACCTTGGACTTCCCAGCCTCCAGAACTGTGAGAAATAAATGTGTTGTTTATATGCCTCCTCGTCTATGGTATTCTATTATAGCAGCCTGAAAAGATTAAGTCAGGCCCTAATATGGTTTTACTTTGTGTGTATGTGTTTAAATATTTTTATTGATTTTAGAGAGGAAGGTAGAGGGAGAAAGAGAGTAGAGAGAGAGAGAGAAAGAGAGAGAGATGGAGACGTCAATGAAGAAAGAAACATCGATCAGCTGCCTCCTGCATGCCCCCAGCTGGGGACTGAGACCACAACTGGGGACTGTGCCTTGACCAAAATTGAACCCGGGACCCTTCAGTCCACAGGCCAGTGCTCTATCCACTGAGCCAAACCGGCCAGGGCAATATGGTTCCACTCTGAATAGGGGTAGTGTTTTCTGATTTCAACAGAGCCCACATTCAGATACAAATGAGCCACTCTCACCTTGTTATTATTGTTTGTAGTAGCTTAACCCGTGTTCTTTGCCTGGAAAGTTCTCCCTGGCTGGCTGCCTTCTTTCTCACCAGCTGTGCCCAGTGCTGTTCCCTATGTCTCCATGATCCAGCTTATTTGTAATTCATAGCATTTGTTAACAATGTAAGTGAAAAGTTCGAACTACGTATTTGATCAGTGAATGTCAAGATGCCACAGGTGTCATACTAAAGGGGAAAGTAGCTAAGCTGATCTGACCCCGTTTGCAATTTTTCTATCTGTGGCAAAAATCTGTAAGGAGGAAATAATAGAGAACTGGTTACTTAAAAGTTAACCAAACTTGCCCTCGCCGGGTTGGCTCAGTGGATGGATACACTGTCGATTCTGGTCAAGGACACATACATTGGTTGCAGGCTCCTTCCTGGGCCCCAGTCCGGGTGCATGCAGGAGGCAATCAATGGATGCGTTTCTCTCTGTCTTTCCCTCTCTCTTCCACTCTCCCTAAAAATCAATTGCAAAATATCCTCGGGTGAGGACTAACAAAAAAAAAAAAAAAGAGTTAACCAAACCTAACAAGAGCTAGCATGCAAGGTATCAATTATTCTGGAGCCTTCTAAAGGCCTTTGGGTTTGATTTACCAGGAATTTTCTAGAGACTTCAGTTCCTTAGAATGCTAAGCAACATTTCTTTTAAAATGAACCATAATTTATGACACACTTTTGAAAGTTGATTCTTCATAACTCTAAGAAACTTTAGAAAATATTTCATTTTCCCTTTTCCTGTACTTTTAAAAGTGAAATAGAAAGTCCACTCAACACTGTGCTGAAAAGTTTGAGACGAAGAACAAGGAAAGTCCTCTCCTGGTGCGTGTAACCGTGAGATGGCTGGCATGCTGGTGGGCGTGTGTGTGCTTGTTTGTTAGTTTGCGGCCCGAACATTTAAAGTTGAGTCCATTTAGAGATACGAGGGAACCCAGACTTTTGTCTGAAAGATCAGTGGGAATGGAGGGAAGGGGAATGAGGACTGAAGTCGGTGGTAGGTGTTCCCCCTCTGTGACCCTCTTTCTCTTTCCTTTGTTCCATTTATAGACTTTTGCTCTCTATCCCGTAATCTCTTTCACATTTCCTGTCTGTCTTTTACTCTTTTTTTGTTTGTTTCTATTTTTTCTTTCTTTCTTTTTAAAAAATCTTCATCCAAGGATATGCATAAAGAGAGGAAGAGAGACAGACAGAGATGGGTGGGGGGAGAAACATCGATCTATTGCTTCTGGTACACACCCCAACCAGGTATCGAACCTGAAATCTGGGTATGTGCCCTGCCAGGAATTGAACTCACCTCATTTTGATGTAACCCATCAACCTTTCGGTGTACGGGCCAACGCTCTAACCAACTGAGCCATACCAGCCAACACTGCTCTGATCAATTTTATAACCCTCTTCTCTCACTCTTTTCCCAACTTTTTTCCTTCTTTGTCTCTTCTCAATAAAGAAGTTCTCAGGGGTTGGGGAAACCTCTGGTAAGTACCTTGTTGAGTTATTCTTCATAACTCTAGGAAACTTTAGAAAATATTTTTCTAAGGCAGCCCCAAGGTGCCTTAATGTAAGAAGCAGATGACATGAAAAATTCACTGCTCCGGAGATGTGTTCTGTGATGTTCCTTAGACGACCAGGATTTCCTTTCAACCTGTTTGATTTTAATAGTTCTCTGTCTCAAGATGTCTGAGGGAGTAGATTTCTAAGAACTCCTTGCCTGGACATGTAGTGACAGTCAGCGACCCTGCAAGAGTGGACAGTTGTAAGGCGGTGCGCACATGAGCAAAAATAAACTGGAATTTGGACAGGTTTCCAAGGCCCCCCACAACTGCTTTCCCCTGAGCTATTTGGGTTTTCCATGCTTATGCCACCTTGCCCTGAATTACCCTGATAATTCTGCATTGGCATTTGACGTATTCCCAATGGCGTGGCCCAGGATTCCCCTCTCCTGCCTTTTGTCTATGGCAGAGCTAGGGCCTTGGCTTGGAGAGTGGTAGCAATAGGGTCTGTAGTAGAAGAGAAGCCGTCATTTTAGAAGGTGCATAGACCTCTAATATCTTCTAATGTTGCAACCCTAATGTGACGTGAAAGTAGAGAGAAGGATGGGGCCTGGTGATGGCACGTGTTATTTTTAGCTCCTGTGTTTGGCCCAGGAGATCTGGGAGATCACGCATCCAGTCTGTGCCTTGGTTTGCAGTAGACAACATGGCCCATGTGACAGTGTAGGCGGGGAGCTGCTTGGTCCAAGCCGGAGGAAAGAATGCACAGACACAGCAGAGCTCACAGCGATGCTTCCCTAGATCCTATCTCTGCCGTTGTGTGTGTCCTGGGGCATTAAGGCTATTTCTGTGGCCTCCACTCTCTCATGCATAGACAGGTAATAATACTCTGTTCTCTCATTAGATGGGCACAGTGAGGACAAACTGGCAAGTTAATGAGATTTAAAATAGGAAGAAAATGTTTTTCAAAGCCTTTAAAGTACCCTGAGATTTTCAGGGCCTGATTAAACAAAAGGTATTGTTTGGAGAAAGAAAAGTCTGTGCAGTTCATATCACCTTCTAATGGTCTCCTTGAGGGCTGCGTTTATTTGACAATTTCCTTTTCCTCTCTGCATAAATATTGAGGAAAAATCGAGGCAAAGTAAAATAATAAGAACAAGTAAGCCTGGGAACGAAAACATAGCCCGTCACGTTAAGCCACGGACCCACATTCTGAACGGAACTGGCACTGAAACTTCCCTGGCCCAGCTGCCTTGGCTCAGTGGTTGAGTGTCTTCCTATGAAGCAGGAGGTCGCGGTTCGATTCCCGGTCAGGCCTCACGTAGGGGCGTGCAGGAGGCAGTTGATCAATGATTCTCTTTCATCATTGATGTTTCTATCTCTCTCTCCCTCTCTCTTCCTCTCTGAAATCAATAAAAACATTTTTTAAAATATTAAAACAAATATCCTCTAATAGCTTTGGACAGAGCATTGAACAGGGTCACTGAAATGGCCACCCTGGCACATACGTTTCTCATGTGGAGAAGCAGGGTGATTTTATCTTAGGAAAGTCCTGAGAACACACTGAATGCACACAATAGTGAGGACGTGTCCTGGAACATCCGCGGCCTTCGCCTGGGACAGCTGTGTCGCACCGAGACGTCTGTGGTTCACACTTACAGCCGCATGGGACCTGAAGCCATCGGACAAATTTTGCTCAACACAGTCAGGAACCAGATCAAAAATGTGAGGCGTTTTTCCTACTTGCATTTCAGGAAAGAGTTTTCCAAGTTTTTAGGGCTTCTCTTCTACCTCCCTGATGAGCTAACACATTAAAACAGTAAACGACCTCTGAAGAAAACAAATATATTTCGTTAATTCAGACTTTTAATGAGTCTCAGTCCCGTGTGTCATTCTTTGGTTCTAAAAATACATCTATTTGTTGGAAATGGCCAACAAATGTTAACATATTTTCTATTGAACTTTATGTCGCAAATATTTAGCTCAGAGTGTGGAATCTGAAGAAACAACTGTTCTTTTCTAAATATCACACAACTCTGTTCATTCCGGAAGGATAAACAAAACTAGTAACAATGGCTATTTGCTGTGGGGTAATGGGACCTGGGAGGGAGGACTCATCTTTTCACAGTTCCTGAGGTTTCCACCAAAATTAACTATTCACCCCCCCCCATTAAAATGCTAATGAAAAAAGTTTACCTTTGGAGAAATAAATTGGTGTGAAGAATGAGGAGCTGGAGTTTGTTGTTGTTTTTTTATGGGACCATTCTGAGGTATTTGCATTTTTGCAATACGTATGAATAAATAAATGTGTGTTCATAATTAAAAAGAACAAGAAACAAACAAACGGGAAAAAACCAAAACTATCACCTGTGTATTCACAACTCCTCAAGTAAGGAGGCGCCTCCTGCTATTTCCTTACACGTGTGGTTATCTTTTCCATGTGTCAAAGGGCTACCCCATAGTCACAGGATAAAGGGAAAGCTCAAAGTTCATTCCAAAAGTCTAAGCCAGATTCAGAAACAGCCCAAGTGCCCATCAGTAGATGAGAGGATAAAAAAGCTGTAGTACATTTACACAATGGAATACTACATGGCTGTAAAAAAAGAAGGAATTCATCATTCGTATAGAGGACCTGGAGAGCATTATGCTAATCAAAATAAGCCAGTTAAAGAAAGATAAGTATCACATGATCTCACTCTTATGTGGAATCGAATGAACAAAATAAACTGATGAACAAAATAGATCTAGAGACACAAAAGCATGAAACAGACTGACGAATTTCAGAGGGAAGGCAGGGGTGGGGAAGTGGGTAGGAAGAGATTAACCGGGAAACTTACATGCATAACCAATGGACACAGACAATAGTGTGGTGAAGGCCTGGGAGGGGCAGGTGCAGGGTAAGGGGGTCAATGGAAAAACACACATAAAAGGGACATCTGTAATACTTCCAACAATAAAGGTAACAATGCGGGGGGGGGGGGGACGGAGACTCATGTAATACTTTAAACCAGCGGTTCTCAACCTGTGGGTCGCGACCCCTTTGGTAGTCGAACGACCCTTCACCGGGGTCACCTAAGACTATCCTGCATGTCAGATATTTACATTATGATTCATAACAGTAGCAACTTCACAGTTATGAAGTAGCAATGAAAATAATTTTATGGTTGGGTCACAACATGAGGAAATGTACTTAAAGGGCCAGAAGGTTGAGAACCACTGCTTAAACAATAAAGAATTTTTTTAAAAAAGAGGAGTAAATAAAATAAAATTTTAAACGCTCCTCCCCCCCAAAAAAAGTCTACGCCATCTACGCCAAATGGTGATTATGTAGCTTGCTCTGTACAGACAGCAGAGTCACACATTTTCTGTGAAAAGCTACAGATAACTTACAGCAGTCAACAGATCACCCTGTACAGAAACTGTAAAACCATTTTAACACTTACTTCAGATATTATTACATGTGATGAAGTGTTTGAAAATCAACCAAATAAACTGTTTCTAGGAAATGTGTCCAATAGGATACTTCTTGAATAGTCGCTTTTCATACATCACTGAGAATTGAGTTAAAATACTGAAACATAAAGTCAAGATGAAAACCTACATGTTCAGCTGAACACTTTCATAGAAGCCTCTAGATATGACAGTATTTCTCAATCCTTTTTATTTTATTTTTTTCTGCATGTAGAAAAAATAAGAGAGAGAGAGAGACCAAGTTAGAGAGAGAGAGAGAAAAGGAAAGAAAGAAAACTAAGAAAATGTATTTTAGAGGCTAATTGATAGTTTCTAGAAGAGCATTAAATTTATAAATAACCAATAGATAATTTTAACTCAAAGGAAGTCTTGATTTTTAAAAATATATTTAAAAATATATATTTTTTATTAATTTCAGAGAGGGAGAGAGAGATAAGAAACATAAATGATGAGAGAGAATCATTGATTGGCTGCCTCCTGCACCTCCATACTGGGGGTCAAGCCTGAAACCCAGGCATATGCCCTGATGGGGCTGGGTATGAGATAATGAGTCAAGGACTTTATTAATGACCAGGTTGATTCTGCTGCCACTACATAAAAGATCAAACTGTTTTTTCTCTTTAGATGGTTTATACCATTTTTACTTTCCAAAGCGATATCAAGAGTTTTCCTTAAAAATCATATATGCATCTATAAGGATGTATATGTAAGAAAGGGCCCTTTCTCTTTTTTATAAGTCAAAATTTGAGTATATGCTACGCATTTTTCTATGGATTGGTTTTTGTTTGTTTGTTTGTTTGTTTGTTTTTTAATCCTCACTGGAAGAAATTTTTCCAATAATTTTTAGAGGGGGTGGAAGAGAGAGGGAAAGACAGAGAGAAATACTGATATGAGAGAAACACATCGATTGGTTGCCTTCTGCACAAGCCTGGGAAGAAGCCTGCAACCCAGGTGCGTGCCCTTGACTGAAATTGAACCTGGGACTCTTTGGTCTGCAGGCCGATGCTCTATCCACTGAGTCAACTGGCAAGGGCCGGATTGAATATTTTAATAACATATTGAGTAGGCAATTTTATATCAGTTCATAGTGCTGTAATTCAGTCTTTTAAAACAGTTGCATAGCATTCCATTGCATGAATACCACAATTTATTTAATTAGCTCTTCATTGATAGATATATAGTTTCCCAAATTTTGTTACTAAAAATATCATATGAATAGCTTGATTCATATTCTTTGTGATTATTAGCATAAATTCCTAGAAACAGAGTTGTTGGGTCAAAGAATGTTTGCATTTAAACTTTTTAAAAATTTACAGATTCTTGCCCTTAGAGGCTGTAGCAATTAATTTTCTCACACTGCATGAGAGTGTTTCCCCAAATATCTGCTAGCATAATATATTCTATAACTTTCTGAGAGGTTAAAACACATGCTTGTTTTTTAAATTTGCATTTCAAAATTACAAGTGGAGATGAGTATAATTTCCTATGTTCAAACAAACATGTATGTCTTTTTCTGTGAATAATTTTTTCATGTCTTGAAAAATCAATTCCTTCCTCCTCCCTCTACCTATTTTCTTCCTTTTGTAGTTTATTTCTCTGTCTCTCTCTCTCTCTCTCTTTCCCAAGAACTCTTGGAAACTAGCCTTTTTTTTTTTTTTATCTATCATATATGCTGCAAATTCTTTTTTCTGAGCTTTTTGCTTTTAAATTTTGTTATGGTAACTTTTCACCTAGAAACATTTAGTTTTTATAGTCCAATGTATTCATCCTCTGGCTTTTGTCTTATGCTTAGGAAGCCCTACCTTACTTTAAGATTATAAACAAAGTTAATAAACAAAAAAATTCTTCCTTGTTTTCTTCTAGTACTGGCATAGTTTTACTTTTTATCTTTATATCTTTGAACTATCTGGATTTTATTTTTGAATGAATGGGGTAGGAATCCAAGCTTAATTTTTTTCCATATGGCTAAGTGTCTCAACACAATTTATTTTCCCTCCAAATGGAAACTTTATCTTATACTAAGTATTCATATTTAGGACTATCTTAGAAGTCTTAGTTTTTTTCCTTTTATCTTTATCTCTTCACATACCAATAATAAACTGCTCATATTTCTTAACAGATGCTTTTTGTTTTTTAACATTTTATTTTTGTGTATTTATCAACATTTTCTTCTAACTATATATTATTTTTTATTACTAATCCATCAGGTATAATGACAAAGATACAGGGTGATAGGATACAACCATTTTTGTAGTGGGAACATTTTGACATTTTTACCATTTTGAGTGCGAATGTGAAAATAGGTCCCAAACTTAGACCATTCAACGCTCAGCTGATTTTTATTATCTTTCAAACTCTGAACATTCCCTTAACTCTTAACACCCAGTTTATCTTTGTTTATCACCTTGTGTCTTAACTCAAGAGCTTGAAACAAAAGTTAGTTTAATGACTATGGTGGGGCTAAGAGGAGTTGTGACAGGAAGTCCAGGTAGTGACTATAAGGAGATGGAAGCCAGTGAGGTGTCATCCATTGGCAGCAAAGTGGCCATAGGAGAGGTCCAGTACCCCAAGCTTATCAATTACGGGGACCTCGGGAACAAAACTGTCAGGTAAAGCAAAGGATTGATCGTATCAGAAGAAAAATATCCAGACCTGACAAACAGGATCCTGTACCCAATTCAAATTCAACAGAGCAAGGAGTACTGGGCCCTCAGGCAAGCCCTGGACTTGAGTTCATTAAAAAATCCAAAGCACACTTAAGGAAGGGAAAGGCTGGTTACCTTGAAGAGGACTGCTACAAAGCCTCAACTCTGTGTCATGAGTCTTCCTCCAGGCTTCCCCAAAGAACACTTCCCACTGGTCCCGTGAGTTTAGAGAGGACGTTGTAGATCAGGATAACCATGTGGAACCCACAGGCAATTTGGGTAGGTGATCCTGGAGATTTTGGAACAAGTTCATGCTCCTGTCCATATGAAAAGCTCCCGATTTGCTCCTGGGCTCCCAAAGTGCTCTCGGTGAGAGGGTGACCTGCCAGGGCCCACGTCTGAGGATGCTAACATCAAATGGATTCCAGATCTGCCACTTACTTGCTGTGTTACCCTAGGCAGGCACTTAATTTCTCGAAGTCTCAGTTTCCAGTTTTTGTAAATAAATTTTACAAAATCCATAGTTTTACTTCCTAGGGTTGTAGGGATTAATTGAGCACAAAGGTATCATGCAATGTAAGCATAAACTGGCACATAGTAAGTCTTCAATAAATGTTAAGATTTGTTATTATTATTGCAATCATTGTTTAAAGACCAGGACTCCATAGAGTGCAAGTAGTAAATAACTTTATTCCCCATCCCCTACAGGCCATTAAACCCCACTCGTGAGGCTAGCATTTCCTTGCTCCTTGGGTGAAATCTAAGGCAGGTCCTAGGACATCCCCTGTCACTCCTGGCTACTAAAAAGCTCTCCATCACGTGTAGTATCAGAACCATGACATTTCAGTTACTACAAATCCAGTTCTGTGTAAAAATCTTAACTTGGATTTGATTTTTCCCTGTCCTTCGTGCCAGCCTCGATTCATTAGCATTATCTTTAGGGGTCAGGGGCGCTGATCCCCACATGTGACTTTCGGCTTCAACCAGTGGCAGTCGGAAAACCACGGGATCAGAACAGTATTTTCCATCCGCAGATGATTATACACAGCTGGGAATGCGAAAATCGTTTTCCATCTCTGCTTGGTGGAGTAGGCGATGCCAAGGGTGAAGGTAAAGTTTAGCCATATGGGGATCAGTGCCCCTAACCCCACATGGTTCAGGTTTAAATGTATGTAAGTCTGCAACAGGCTAAGGGGTGAGCTCGGCCTGCACCTGCTCACCTTCATCCTCCACTTCCCACCCTCGCAACCAGAGTAGATTTTCCTTGACTGACACTGGTTTTGAAGCTCTCTGGAGACAACACTGCCTTTCTCTCCTGGGGTGTCTTTAATCCCTTGGAGACCCTCATTTGGGGACATACTAGCAACACCTCTGGGGTGGGCACGGGCAACGTCTCTCTTGGGACTGGTTACTTACAAGCCCCGCTGACCTCCCACCCCAAGTTCCTGGTTAAAGTCCTGTGCTTCTGGGGTCAGGTCCCTTTTAAATGACTGTCAAGCCTGCCCCTCCCACATGTCCATCCTGTCCATGGGAATCACATACCTCTGTCCTGCTGATGCTAGCAGGTCAACCTGCTCCCAGTGAAGGCAGCTCTCTTTGTTCTGCCCACAGGCTGAAAGTCCTAGGCCTGTAGGTGAGATATCACGCATCAGATACCAGACCCTGCGACCCCAGGGGACAAAACACTAACTCTCCTTAATGCCCCTCTCATTCGTGTGGGGACAGGGAAATAAACACTCCTGTCCTCTTCCCTTTCCAATGTCCTCCAAAGATGCCCACCCTCCTTCCTCTGTAACCTCAGGGGCAAAAATTTTCCTTAACCACCCCCTTTGCAAACCCTCCAGAAGTCAGTTATCAACTCACTTTGGCATGTGGGAATACTTACTAATACTGTTTTGTTCTCAGCTGAAACTCAGGCAGAAAAACTTCCTTTTAAACATCCTGTTGTATTATTTGTGTCATCATTGTAGGGTTGTTATAGGATTTAAATGAAAAAAAAAAAAGCATATAAAATGGTGGCTGGCACATAAGTGCTCGATTAATATTTAACTAGGGGCCTGGTGCACAAAAATTTGTGCACTCGGGAGGTCCCTCAGCCCGGCCTGTGCCCTCTTGCAGTCTGAGACCCCTCTGGGGATGTCCACCTGCTGGCGTGCCTGGTCAGCCTGGGTGAGGGACTGATGGCTGTTTGCATGCTGGCCAAGCCCCCCAGTGTGGACCCTCACCCCATTGGGGTGTGGCCAGAGTGGGTGACAGGCTGACGGGCATTTTCAGGCTTTCAGGCTGCCCACAGTCCCTTCAGGTTTTGGGCCCCTACTGGGGTGAGGGGCTGATGGCTGTTTGCAGGCTGGCCAAGCCCTCCAGTGTGGAACCTCACCCCATTGGGGTGTGGCCAGCCTGGGTGATAGGCTGAGGGGAGTTTTTAGGCTTTCAGGCTTCCCACAGCTCCCATTGACCCAATGTCCCAGCGAGGCTGGCTGGAAGCATGTTTCTGGGGTTTATTTATCTTCTATAATTGATACACTGTTCCTTTAAGCCAAGGCCTAGGCAGGTAATGAAGCCTCCTGTCTGCTTCAGCACGTGGCTTCTATAATTGAAAGAATGTTGCCTTAGTAGTCGGGCCCGAGGCTTCTATAATTGAGACAATGTTGCAAATATGTTGTTGCCTGGAGCCGGAAGAAGCCCAGGGGACCAGCAAACAGTTTTACTCCTGCTGCAATGGAAGCTGCCTGTTTACTCTAGCAGCTCCGTGACTGCCGGCCTCCATCTTGGCTGGGTTAATTTGCATACAGCCGTTCTGATTGGCTGGTGGGCGTGGTTTAGGTGTCCCATAGAAATGATTGATTTCAATATTACTCTTTTATTAGATAAGATAAACATTTATTTTTTTTATCTTTATTGTTCAGATTATTACAGTTGTTCCTCTTTTTTCCCCCATAGCTCCCCTCCTCCCAGTTCCCACCCCACCTTCTGTCTTTGCCCCCCCACTATCCTCATCCATAGGTGTACAATTATTGTCCATTCTCTTCACGCACCCCCAACACCCTTAACCCCCAAAAATTGTCCATCCACTCCATTTCTATGCCTTTGATCCTATCTGTTCACCAGTTTATTTTGTTCATCAGATTTTTTATTCACTTGATTCTTAGATTCACTTGTTGATAGATATATATTTGTTGTTCATAATTTTTACTTTCCTTTTTCTTCTTCCTCATTCTCAAAGGATACCTTTCAGCATTTCATATAATACTGGTTGGATGGTGATGAACTCTTTTAGCTTTTCCTTGTCTGTGAAGCTCTTTATCCGACCCTCAATTCTGAACGATAGCTTTGCTGGGTAAAGTAATCTTGGTTGTAGGTTCTTGCTCTTCATCACTTTGAATATTTCTTGCCATTCCCTTCTGGCCTGCAAAGTTTCTGTTGAGAAATCAGCTGACAGTCGTATGGGTGCCCCCTTGTAGGTAACTAACTGCTTTTCTCTTGCAGCTTTTAAGATTCTCTCCTTGTCTTTTGCTCTTGGCATTTTAATTATGATATGTCTTGGTGTGGTCCTCCTTCAGTTCCTTTTGTTTGGGGTTCTCTGGGCTTCCTGGACTTGGAAGTCTATTTCTTTCACCAGGTGGGGAAAGTTTTCTGTCATTATTTCTTGAAATAGGTTTTCAATATCTTGCTCTTTCTCTTCTTCTGGCACCCCTATAATTCTGATGTTGGTGCGCTTGAAGTTGTCCCAGAGACTCCTTACACTATCTTCATACTTTTGAACCTTTTTCTTTTTTCTTTTTTTCTTTTTTCTTTTTGCTTTTTCGGCTGGGTGGGTTTTGCTTCTTCATATTTCATATCTTTGACTGGATTCTTGCAATCCTCTCGTCTGCTGTTGTATCTCTGTATATTTTTCTTTATTTCAGTCAGTGTATGCTTAATTTCTAGTTGGTCCTTTATCATATGCTTGAAGGTCTCATTAGATTCATTGAGGATCTCACTAAATTTATTGGCAGTCTCTAGAAAATTCTTGAAAAACCTAATAACCGTGGTTTTGAACTCTATGTCCTGTCGTTTTCTTTCCTCCATTTCTGTCATTTGTGACCTGTTTCTTTGTCTCCACATTTTGGCTGCTTCCTTTTCTGAGTTAGGTGATTACTGAGAGGAATTAACCTCTAAGCCACTTGTTTATGAGAGTCAGCTGTGTCTACAGTGGGAGAACTTCTGAGCTGGAGACACCCTTATGGGGCAAGAGTTGTTTCAGTGCAGCTTTTGTGCTCACTGCATCTGCCCCGAGTGTGTTCCTTGTGGATCTGAGTTTTGTTTAGTATGGTACCTCTCTTGCCACTGGGTGAGGCTGTCTCTTGTATCTTTAAGGAAGTGTTGATTTAGCCTTTGCCTTAGGCTACTCAGCCTTTTATATGCAAAAGCCTCTGACTTAGCTTGGGAGGGGCGTGGCCTCGGGGAGTTTGCAGGGCAGGGCGGAGCAAATAGCTATGGCGCTTCTCAGCTCTGCGCTAAGAGACACGGGGTCTCTGTGTCCCGCGGTAATTGCTGCAAGCAACGCTGAGAGAAACCCGCTTTGGATTTCCTCCCGGTGCCAGTCAGTCCCCCTTCTCCGGGTGTCTGGGTCCTCAGAAACTCACTTGGAACTGGAGTTCAGAGCTGCTGGGAACTTGTGGCTCTCTCCATTTTGGAAAAGAACCGCGTCCTCCGGTGCCAACCCTCTCCCCGAGCCCCATGCGCGCGCCTCCGTACCTCTGTACTTTGCTTCCGCAGCTCCTCCAAGTCTCAGATTTTTTTCTAGTTGTAGGATTTTCACTCAGCCAGCCTTCCCGTGGTTGTGAGTAGTGTCCGTGTTTTCTTTTCGTGGATATTCTGAAATAGTTGTTCACGGCTGCATTTACGGTGTTTACCTTATGCCGCCATCTTGCTGTCTCCGATAAGATAAACATTTACATGGCATTAATTAGGTAATATAAGTATTTTATAAGTAATAACTTATTTAATCTTCAAAGCAACCCTATCATCCTCATTTTATAAATTTAAACAACTGAGGCACAGAGAGGTTACATATCTTGCCCAATATTAAATAGCTGGTAAATGATGAAGCTGGGATTCGAATTCAGACAGTCTGGCTCCAGGAGTCATGCTGTTGACTACTATGCTATTTCCAATTCCTAATAATAGCTATTGTTATCATCATAATGATTATTTGATATGCATGGGAGCAGGCTTGGGTAAGCTGCAAGGTCAAGTAAATTCACGAGCAAGCTGCTCTAATGTAGTAAAGTTTGACTTAATCTAATTAATGTGCTAACACTCTCTAGGCCAGAGTCAATGCTAGCTTGGTTTTCCCCCAACGAAGTATTGATGGAGAATGAGTACACATGGATCTGATTAATAGATAGCTGTGTTCCATATTAACAGAACTGTATTCCAGAAATTGATTTCAGCTTTATGGATCCTGAACAATACTGGATATCAATGAACAACAGTGAGGATGAGGATTTCTCCTTCACATTTCCCTCATCGTAAGAGGAGAATTGGCCTGGATCAGCATTGGCAGACACTTCAGTTGGCCTGATGAACAGAAACTTGGAAAGAGCAAGTTTCTTTAAAAGAAGAGACATCTAGATTCTGTCAATGAATTAATGATAGCAGAACTAGGAGACCAACCATCTTCATGGTGGAGCACAGGAATAAAGAACAAGGGACACCTGCCCTAACCGGTTTGCTCAGTGGTTAGAGTGTTGGCCTGCGGACTCGAGGGTCCCAGGTTTGATTCCGGTCAAGGGCATGTACCTTGGTTGTGGGCACATCCCCAATGGGGGGTGTGCAGGAGGCAGCTGATTGATGTTTCTCTCTCATCAGTGTTTCTAACTCTTTATCCTTTTCCCTTCCTCTCTGTAAAAAATCAATAAAAAATATATTTAAAAAAAAGAACAAGGGACACCTGACATCAATCATTAGACATGTTCCTTTGTCCTGAACCGCATCCCACTCAGTGTGGCTGACCCCTCTCCTCTTGACTTCCTGTGTATCTTCAAAATCAACTAATATAACTAACGTAACTTGAACATGCTCTTATGTCTTGCAATCAAAAGAACTTAATACAATCATATTACCCTAAAATATGATAATTTAATGTTTCTCATTTCTGTTTCTTTTCTTAAGGCGTTAGCCAGAAATTTAGAATATGACTAAATAATGGTGGTAATAGTAAGAATTCTTTTCTTGTTCCTGATATTAATGATGATGCCCTTAGAGTATTTTTAGTATACTCTATTCCTCTAAGAATTTGATAAAAGCTAACTCTAGAAAAATACACAGGACCACAAAATTTGTTTAAAGTTTTCAGAAGCTCAAGAAAAATGGTCCAACTTGGGGCGGGGGGGGAGGGGGGTGGGGGGGAGAGGGTAGGGGAGGACGGGGGAAGGTCAAGGCGGAAAAAAAAAGAGACATATGTACTACTCTTTGTAATATTTTAAGTAATAATAAAAAAATAAATAAAAATACGACAAAATAAAAGAAAAATGGTCCACATAGAAGTTTTTGTGACTCCCATTAAGTATGAGGTTGGCTATTAGTTTAAGATAATTTTTTTTACCATAATAATAAAGATTCCTGACCTGGTTTGGTTCAGTAGATAGAATATCAGCCTCCAGATCAAAGGGTCCTGGGTTCGATTCCTATCAAGGGCATATGCCCAGGTTCTAGGCTCAATCCCCAGTAGAAGGCATATAGGAGGCAGCTGATCAATGCTTCTCTCTCATCATTGATGTTTCTATCTCTCTCTCTCCCTCTCCCTTCCTCTCTGAAATCAATAAAATATATTTAAAAAAATATGAATTTCATAAAATATATTTTATAATCAATATATTTATGTATTTTCTCTCTTTATTCTTACCAATGCTGAGTTACATTAATATGCTTATCACTATCAAACTATCCTTTCATTTCTGGAATAAGTTTTACTTGGATTTAATATATGACTGTTTTACTGTTCTGTAAGATTTAATTTACTGGGGTTATATTTATGACTTGGCATTTGAATTTACTAAAAGAATCACAATGCATGCTAGAAATATTTTTGAATATAAAGAACTGTAAGGAAAATTACTTTTAGTTAAACCTCAGTCGGCAAGAAAATACTACCAATCAAAGCATCTGTTTTCTACGTATTCTGATAAAGATTAAGGAATCCCAACTGAAGAAAGTTACAGCGCTGAAAGGAGGAGCTGATCAAACCCACTCATTTACAGATTAGGAAGGCAGCTGCTGGGGGGGGGGGGGTAAGTAACTGGTGGAAAACAACACTGCTTAATAGTGACAGGCATTGGTCACTGCAAGCAAGCTGGATAAGCCAGTTGTTGAGGCTGAAAGAGAAAATCAGGGGGGAGACTTATCACATTCCCAGTGGAACATAACTAATTCTGTGAGAGTGAAAGGAGCGACTACATTTGTCTCTGAAACAGTGGAAGTTTCACAAAGATATGATGTAACATTTTACTGAAGACATTATTGTCTTCTTAAAGGGATTAGAAACATTACTTGGCTTGATTTCCCCATATATTTTCATTCCAACTGTCTCACTTTCTCTCTACGTATGGAGACATCCATACAGTTCTCCTAAGCACACACCGGGGAAGCCTTCCTGCCAAGAATGGGCTAGAAGCCTTACCAGTAGGGATGGAGGAGACACAGAACAAAGGGAAGGGGCTTTGAGGACATATATTTCAGAAAGTTGTCAACTTTTAAAGCTGTCTGGAACTCTCCCAACACATATGGAGGACCCAGAAAAAGCAGGGGCTTCATTTGTTTGCTGTTTGAGCAAGTTCAAGCTGCTCATCTATTAAGTCTCATACAGGTCCCCTCCCTTTAACCTCGTTAGCACAGAGTCACTGGAGCCTTGCAGAGCAGGCAGCATGATGCCTGCTGCCCAGCCATGTACCTGACTCCACGTGTGGCAAAGTGCTGACCTTCAAGGGCTGTGATAATAGAACTGAAACATCTGCCCTGTTTAAATAAGTCAGTGAGAAACTCAGCCAAACTGGTTGTTTGGTGTCACATAGCAAAACAACCAGCTAGATATCTGAGGTTTTTCCCCCCCAATTGCTGTGTTGACACTGTCTCATATTCTAATCTGACGGCACATTTTATTGAAGCCTTGCTACAAAGAGCACCCTTTAAAAAAAAAGTAACCCTTTAAGGGGCTGTTATAGTTACTATTTATATGACTCTCCAAGCACTCTGGTAGTGGATAGAGCAGCCAACATTATCCAAATTTAATAAAAGATAAAGCGGAAGCCTGCAATGCAACACTGCCCTGCCTAATTAGCATTTCTTTTCTACAAATGAGTAGTTTCTAGAGAGAAAGTTGTATATGTTAGGGTTTAAAATTTTTAAATACTTCTAAGTATTTCTGGAATACAGGAACATTCAATAAATGTTTTATAAGTTGTAAATATAGTTTGATAAGGAAATTTCTTTTAAAGTATATTTTTATTGATTTCAGAAGTGGGGGGCAGGGAGAGAAAGAGAGAAACATCAATGATGAGAGAAAATCATTGATTGGCTGCCTCCTGCATGCCCCCTACTGGGGATCGAGTTTGCAACCCCGGGCATGTGCCCTGACCCAGAATCAAACCATGACTCCAGGTTCATTGGTCAATGCTCAACCACAGCCGTGCTGGCCAGGCTTTAATAGAGTCTTTTTATCAAATTAAGAACATATCGTTCTGTTTCTAGTTTGTTAAACTTTCTCTCACCGTGAATGGGTTTAGAAGGAAAATTGTAATCTACCTGCTCCATTTTGAGTCTAGAGAACACACAAACTACTCTGCAGTTGAGATGACATTATTAAGACCTTAAAATCCCCAAAACAAAACAAAAAACATTCTCATGAGAGGTCTGCTATATCTTATTTTCTCCACTCAGTTTCCTGCAAAATGGGGATGATGATGATGATAATAGTAACTACCACAGGTTAAAATTAGTTATAGAAACTATTTTTCACAGTGCTTGATGGAAGTAAGCATTTTGTAAATGTTAGCTATTATCACTTTTTTTTATTTTTCAGGCGAAGAACACAAGGCAGGGAAAGAGTGAGTGACTGCCAGTGATGAACTGGATCCTGGGAACCACATCGCCTCTCGCCTCTCGCCTCGCGGCTTTTTCTCTTACATCATTTTGCCTCAAGAGAGGATTCAGTCCCTTTTTAGTAGTTCTCCATCAGTAAGTCTCTTCATCACACGAAAGGTTTTCAAAGGATTATACAACAATGCTTACAAAGTGTTTTGACTAGAAAGACTCTTCTATACATGATTCTAAGCAGTCAGTGTTTTTAGCGTGCATGCACCCTTAAGTATGTCTCAGAATAATAGAATTATTCGAGAAAGGATTTTTTGCCAAGTTTTTTCTTAGCTAGCTCCTTCTTACAAGTTAAGACAACCACTTCCCTCATGATTGCCATGCAAAGAATCTTGTCTTCAATCAGCTCATTAAGGTAACTTTGCAAAGATAGTGTTTTTATAAAAGGCACTTTGCCAGCTCCCTCAAACATAACTTTGCAAATGGACAGCAAGAAAAACATGGCAAATCACTTCCATATGGCTCAAGGCAATGAGAAATTCTTTTGATTAACAACACATTCAGTACAATAAAATAACTTCCAAATCTGAGAGACACTAACTTATCTGCTACTTCTATTTTCTGTTTGATTTTGCATTGTTTTGACTCTCCAAAAAGCCTCCTAACCTCCCCATTGGTTCATTTTTAAATAGTAATAGCCCAAGACAATCACCTGTTCCTGTTTGTCAGCCCCATCAAGCAAATAGCTGCCCTTAAACTTATTTTAGAACCAGCTGCTTTAAACATATGCTTCAAAATTTCAAGGGATGGTTTTCTCAGACTCATCAGTTGATAAAATCATTAACATGTCATCTGCATATGCAAGTCTAGTTTACACATGCGAACTATTTCCTTCCACACCTGTCTAAAGAGTAAACCAAGCAAGTTAGTGCACATCATAAATTCTCATCAAAGGGCTTTTAATTAATACGTAAAGGACAAAATGGGCACCCTGGCCTTGATGTTTTCATTATCTGGATTCCTTCATTCCTCCCAGACAGAAACTAATCACAGCATTTCGCACTCTTGACAAATTGAAAAGGTATGACATAAGCCTGTACAACTTTAAGCAACATGTCCTCACCCATCAAGAGCTATTTTTTCCTTACACGTAAAAATCCAACTGTCTTTTAGTCTGTGTGTTTTATAGTTTCTCTTGGTATAACTAAACCATCTGCCACCTCTGTCCCTAACACCTGGAATGAGTCAAATCATCTTCCTCGCACACATTGTTAATCTCATGGTAATCCCTGCTAATCACTTTGTAATCAGCACTCGGAGGGGCTGAAGGTCCTTGATTCTTAATCACGATATTTTAATCATCTTTCTTGTGAGATGGCAGTTGGTAATCCCTGAATCTTGGGTTTATTTCTTCTCAACTTCCTAACTGTTCCCTAGGACAAAGCACAGAAGCTCTCTAAATATAACAAGCTAGATCTCTCTGGCTACAGCTGGTGATGAGGGACAAGCCAGTGCTAGGGTGGTGTTTTGATGACTGTTTCCCCATTATTTTCAATTTGGGATTCTGAAGACAGCTCCTTATTTTTGTTTTACTTCCTTATTTTTCTTTGTTTTCTTTTACTTCCTTATTCTTTTCCCTAATCTCTTCTTCGTTTCATACTTCAGGAAATTATTTCATGAGTAGCGATTTACATTTCCTCTCTGCATCCTTAAGAAGTTTTGAGTTCTGATTTGCATAATTTCCTTTTTTATTCTTTCTCAATTGGGGAAATTCACCTATATTCATAGTTTGCTGAGAGCTTATATCATGTATGGGTAGTGAGATTGGGTCTAATGCTTTTTTTGCATCTATCAGTATGATCATGTTTTCTTTGCATGGATTCCATAAATTGATTTTTGTCTTTTTTTGTAATATTCTTTCTCTTTTACATAACTTTACAATTTCTTTCTTTTTTAAAAAATTTTCCCCCTGAAAAGAGACGGAGGGAACTCATATCATACCTCAGAGGCTTGCTGTCTTGTTAAATAATTGAATATTCTATTCATTCTTAGTATTTTAAGAATGTGTTATTCTTTAAGATCACGTGTTATTTTTTTTTTCATCTCACAATGTCTTTCTTTTTTAAAATATATTTTTATTGATTTCAGAGAGGAAGGAAGAGGGAGAGAGATAGCTGCCTCCTGCACGCCCCCTGCTGGGGGTTGAGCCCAGAATCCAAGCATGTGCCCTTGACCGAAATTGAACCCGCAACCCTTCAGTCTGCAGATCAATGCTCTATCCACTGAGCCAAACCGGCTAGGGCTCACAATGTCTTTCTTGGCCACTTATCATAAAGTCTAGTTTTATTCTTAATTTTCATTCATTTAATTTTTTAAAGGACTACTATGAATAGTATTTTTTTAAAATACCATGAGTAGTATTTTTTAAAATACTACTATTTTTGAGGACTACTATGTACTAGACATGAAAACTCACTCACCATTTATTCTGAAGCTCTTCATCAGCTAAATACCTCTGGCCCAGGATCAGAGTTTAAATTATATATATATAATTTCAGAGAGGAAGGGAGAGGGAGTGAGAGACAGAAACATCAGTGATGAGAGAGAATCATTGACTGGCTGTCTCCTGCATGCTCCCAACTGGGGATCAAACCTGCAACCTGGAATTGACCAGGAATTGAACAGTGACCTCTTAGTTCAAAGATGATGCTCAACCACTGAGCCAAGCTGGCTGGGTTAAATTTTGTTTTGTTTTGTTTTTTTTCTAAATCCTCACCCAAGGATATTTTTTTTACTGATGTTTAGAGAGAGTGGAAAGGAGGGAGGAGTAGGAGAGAAAGAGAGATGAACATTGATGTGAGAGAGACACATCAAGTGGTTGCCTCCCTTACACCCCAACCAGAGCCAGGGATTGAGCCTGCAACCGAGGCATGTACCCTTGACCAAGACCGTTCATGCCATGGGCCAACACTCTGACCACTGAGCAAACCAGCCAGGGCAGCATTCCCAGTCTATGTTCTACTGTTCCCACCAGCCCCTACTAATAGGCAACTTGTCCAGAGGATATCCCACTTCTTGCCTTTATCTATGCTTCTCATGTACTTATATACTCACCAGTCAGGCTGCCTTGCCTCCTTAAGACATCTCAAGTCTACTTACACCTTGGAACCTTTTCTTGACTCTCCTGTTCAATTAGTTTAGATGTTCTTGCAATTTTCAAACCAACTGCCCCTAATAACCATTTAAAGATTTTCTATTGATCTCCACAGTGTAGGACTTATTAAAAAGTCTTCATAATAGGCTTCTGTAATTAATTAATTTTAAAAGGCACCTTAATGGGAAAAGCCTCATTCCAGTTAAATTGGGACCTGTTAGTTACTTTGGTAATGACACATGACTATCAAATGCCATATGGAATCTACTGCAAACAGTATTTCTCTGTGAGTCCTTTTTTTTAATGTCTGAATAATTAAAAAGAATTTTTGCTTGAGGAACCCATTATGAATGACTTCTCTGTGTTTCACCATATTTCTGAGGAAAATTTGTCTTAAAAAATTGATTCAGTACTGGGGGAGGTTCTGCATGCCTTTTTGCTGACTTTCCACGTCTCAAAATAATGATCTTCACAGTGGGGAATAGCAAAGAATCTAATGGCAGAGTTACAATGGTAATAGTTTTCTAAAAAGCACTTCTTCTTCCAATATCTAAAATGAAGTTTTTCAATACTTTAAAGCTGAGGTATAATTTTTAAAGAAACCATATTGCCTTAGTAAATATAGTTTTTATATATAATATTGCTTTTCAAGTACATACAAAGATTACATTTTCTTAATATAGTTTTGAAATGTTTATAAGGGAAAAAGAATTATATGAAATATGCTCAAAACCCTTTCTATTTTGACTTTTATTTTTTTTTAATAATCCTCACCCGAGGCTATTTTTCCATTGATTTTTTTTTTTTAGAGAGAGTGGAAGGGTAAGGGAGAGACACATCGATAGGTTGCCACCCCCATGCCCCCAATCTGGGCCTGGCAGCCTACAACCCAGGTACAAGCCCTTGACTGGAATCAAACCTGGGATCTTTCAGTCCACAGGCTGACACTCTATCCATTAAGCCAAACCAGCTAGGGCTGTTTTGCGATATTTTGATGGCACTACATGGGTGAGTTAAAATTTGTGACAATGTGAGTGTTATGCCAACATTGCTGTTGTACACCTGTTTCCTAAATTTTATTAAAATAAAATTTTCAGTGAGGAATGAGTTAAGTAGAATACTCTTTAAGATGAAATGATCAACAAATATATAGATCTATATACTATGTAAATGTTGTAACTACAGTCATAACTTCAGCTGACTTCAACAATATCACCAATTTTATCCCAAGATTAGCCAGGGAGGTATCTTGGTATTGCCTGCAGTATTATCTATAACAATAAAAGTGTAATATGCAAATTAGACCGGACAGCCGAACAACATTCTGGACATCATTCCAGTCATCCTTCCGGATGAAGCCGCCATGGGAGGGGCCAAGGCAGAGGTGGTTAGGGGCAATCAGGCTTGGTTAGGGGCGATCAGACAGGCAGGTGAGTGGTTAGGGGTGATCAGGCAGGCAGACAAACAGTTAGGGGCATTAGGGAGGCAGGCAGAGTGGTTAAGGGCATTAGGCAGGCAGGCAGAGAGGTTAGGGGCGATCAGGAAGGCAGGCGAGCAGTTAGGAGCTAGTGGTCCCAGATTGCAAGAGGGATGTCCAACTGCTGGTTTAGGCCCAATCCCACAGGGGTCCTGGATTGTGAGAGGGCGCAGGCCGGTCTGAGGGACCCCCCACTCCCATGCACGAATTTCATGCACCAGGCCTCTAGTTTTCAATAAAAAATAATAGCTACATTCACTTTTTGTCACCAACTGTGTCCTAGGCATGACTTCAGGCACTTATAGTATCACCTAACTCACAACAAACCAGCAAGAAAGCTATTTATATTAAGGTGCATTTCAATTGTGAGTTAACAGAAACCTAGAATAACAATGTCTTAAACAAGAGAGAATTCATTTCTCTCACGTAAAAGATCAGAGGTAGGCAGTCTAGAGCGGGTTTCATAGTTCTGCTTCACAAAGTCCTTAGGGACCCAAGCTCTTTCTCCCTTATAATCAGCCACTAACTGCAATGTCTAGAGAGAAACAGGATGAAGAAATAGGGGCTAAGGAAATGTACCAGCTTCCTTAGGAAGATTTCTGCTGCATGAAATTTGACTTAGAGCTCATTGTCCAGAATTTAGTCACATAAACACATCTGGATGGATGGCCATGTGCCCAACTAAAAATCTGGGGACCTAAACCATGGAGAAAGGAATACAAGCTATTGGGGGGTAACTAGATACCTTCTCTGTCACAATATTATTAGCTCTATTTTATAGATAAAGAATATGGGCCTCAGAACTATTACTTAATTTATCCAAAGTCATCTGGTTAATGAATGTTTTAGAGAAGATTTGAACCCAGGTCTGGCCATCTCAAAGTTATATGCTTTGGGAGCAGAAGCAAAGGGGGTGGGGTGAGGTGGTAATAATTTTTTTAACAAGCCTAGTGACATTACCTTAAACATTGTCTGAGTTAGTTCTTGCCATATAACAAACCAGGCCAACATTAAACAATAAGCATTTATTTAGCACAGGAATCTGTAGGTTGGCTTAGCAGTTCTGCCGACCTGAGGCAGCCTTGGCTTCGAGGTTGGCAGGGAGCCGATCTAGAATAGACTTGGCTGTGACAACTCAATGTTGCTTCACATGACCTCTCATCCTCCAGCAGGCTAGCCTGGGCTCATTCTTGTGGCATGGCAGAAGTTTAAGCACAGAACATACAAGGCTTTTGGAAGCAAGTGTCATTTCCACTCCATTCTGTTAGTCAAAGTAAATAACAAGACCAGCCTAGATTCAATGGGTGGGGGGAAAGACTCCATCTCTTGATGAACTACAAGTCACATTGCAAAGAGCATGGACACAGCACCACTAATTGGGGGCAGGGGGACTGAACCTGCAACCCAGGTACATGCCTTTGACTGGGAATCAAACCCACGACCCCCCAATGTGCAGACCCCCCTAACAACTGAGCAACTGTCAGAAAGCTTAAGTGTCAAGCCAGAGAGAGTCTTTGCACTGTTTTAATGGAAGGAATTCCATTTGTGAAGAGGGAGGGAGAAAGGGAGGGAGGGAGGGAGGAAGAGAGAGAGAGAGAGAGAGAGAGCTACTGTGGTGGCTCATTCCTAGCTGAGCTGTTGCCTATAGCTGAGCTATTGGCTGGGCTGGTTTTCCTTTAACTTTGACTGGCGTTTGACTGTGTTGCCTCTTCAGAATAAGGTCTTTTATAATTTCCTCCCTTTCCCCTGCATGATTTCTGACCATCATTGGGTAAAGCAGAATTATTCCTAATGGGTTTTTGATTTTCTTTGGAGCCCCCATTTTTAGCAAGCACACAAAAAACTATTCATTCACATCGCCACCTTGCACTAAACGTTCTTTGTTAAGTTAAATTCTACAGCCTGGGCAGCATAAACACTCAAGGAAAAAAATTCATTGTACCGCCAGTTCTAAGAATCTGGCACCAAGCAGTCCTCTAAGGTTTGTTTAAATAAGAAATGTATTAAAAGAGAGACATTTTTCCCAGTGACGATGGCCTTGGCCACAGAAGTCACGGAGTTGAGGCCTGGTCATTGCAGGAATATTAAGGAGCTTCAGCGAAGCTTTCCTCTGGGGAACAGCCAATGGGAGATAGCCCCACTGTGGAAGTTCCGCATCTTTTAGTTTTCCTCAGGATAGCTTCAGCCTTTTCAGGCCTTGCACATGTCATTATGTGAGGAGAGAGTCAGAAAAAAAGCAGCTGGAAGTGAACATAGTTTGCTTTAAAGTCTCTGTGAAATCATGCTATTCTGTGACTTTCAGTCAAGTTGGTCTTAATTTTCTAGCCACTTCGCTTCTAATTCACTAAGGACTGCGCTGGGCAGAGTGGGGCTGGGATGTTGTTTCCCTGCATGGCACAGCCGTGACTTTGTCAGTCTTCCTTTTCCCCATCTTAGCTGCTATCCTGAGCAAGGGAGCATCCCCGAAAGGAGTCACTCACACATGTTTGTGTCATTCCACAATGACAGGCTTATTCGGGGACACTTCTCCAACACGGGTTACACCCAGAGATGATGGGGAGCTTATTTGATAGAAGTGATCAGAGCGAGCAGCTGGTGCCAAGTCCCAGTCACTGGCGGCATCCGCAGAAGGAGAGACGAGTGTTGGTCCCAAGCTCGCAGCTGAAGTGGTGGCCCCCGTCCAATAGAATGGAAGCCCAGCAGGTCTCCAAGCGTAATCTGTGGTACAGCCAAGCTCCAGCAATGGGTGGTTGGAGCTTTGAGTTCTTATAGCCCACAAGGGGCAGAGGTCACTCCTTATCCAAGTGTCCAGACTTGTGGTTTGAGGTATTCTGAGCCTCTCCCAAGGGCGCTCCCATTATGCACCACCACTTCAGTCTTGATGTGGCACTTGACAACTGTCATGGCTGATCTTGACTCCATACTGGATTGTCCAAGGTGTCCAGGAAGATAGGTGCCCTTGCTCTAAAGAACTGCCCACTCCCAGCTTCTTCCTCTCCTGCTCACACCTCTGTTCATTCCCACCTTGCTGCAAGTCATTGCTCAGGTGTTGATTTAACCATAGACTTTATTATTATACTTCATATTTTGTTCTGAAGCATTCATAGACTTATAGGTTTATTAGTGCTAAAAGGGTAATTCTTTCATTCCTATATCATTCATATATTTGTGTTTTGGGTCAAGCATCGCTCCAGGCCCTCAGTAACTTTCAATCTATTTGGGAGGGGGGGGGGGATGGCATGAGATTGATATGCAGAGAAGTCATTATAACTCAATTGAGTAAATTCTATAAATGGAAGTGTAAGCAGAGTACAGTGGAAGCGTAGAAGTAGGTTGTTACTCGGTTGGGAAGGAGATGGTAAAAGCTTCCCAAAGCGGGCAATGGGCAGATCATAATTCAGAAAACAGGTGTAGATATAATGTGTCCCTTGGAGAACAATGTGTGCAAAGACAGGGAGAAGTGGATAGACCACCAGGAGCTGAGTATTGCGGCACAATATTGTGAGCAGGGAAGCCACTGCCAACGGCTCTGAAATGGTGGGGTAACATCTTGACAGAACTTGAATGCCTTGCAAGGCGATTTAAATTTTAAATTAGTGCCAATGAAAACAAATCATGGAAGATGGTTAGTGGGTATTTTATGTTGGATGATCACTCTGGAAATAAGGGGTACAAACGGGGTAGGGGGCGGAAGCAGTGAGATTCGAGTCAAGGGAGTCTACAAAGAGGCGAACAATAATAAGGTCTGGGCCAGGACAGTGACTCGGGACAAAAAGTGGAGAGATGTTTGGGACTGAGAGATAAACTGGGTGGGGTGAGGGAAGAATCTAAAGTGGAACTAGATTTCTCTGGCTTTATTGATTGGATGGATGGTTGTAACTTTCATGTGGAAAATCTGCATATTTACAGAGAGCATGTAGAGCTGAATGAAATAATGAGCTCAGCTTCGTGCTTCTTAGGTTTGGACCAGAGATATGGAGGACAACTGAAGTGGAAGAAGGCCAAGGACAGAGGTGTGGGTAGTTTACATTTAAGAATATTGTTAGAGCTTATCTCCTCAACTATGCATAGATTTTAGGTCCTGCCTTAGGTGGTTTAGAAGATCTGGGTGAGGCCTATGAATCTGTTTTTAAAAAGCTATTATAGAAATATATTTAAAGTGTGTGATTTAAATGTGATTTAATTAAGATTTGAGTGTGAGTAACTTATAATCAAAGAATGTATTTATGTGACATTAGGATGTGTGACTCATGTGTGATTTATGTAGATTTTGTTAGGATTAGAAAATACTTTATTATGACTTATTTACTATTATAAGAATGTATGTGACATGGGAAGTGTGTGCTGGCATGAGAGAATAAATGTATCTTTTCCTATGCTTATACACACTTCTTAGATCACATTATAGTAACTAGAATACATAAAATGTGTGTGAACGTAGTTTAAGTGACTCTGTTTTAGATTAGTAACTTTATGTTAGAATAGACTTCATTTTAAGATATAACCCTAAAATCTGCACTGTACTGATAAGGCTCAAGGAGTGCCTGGCCTTTCGTCAGAATGACGCAGATAACAGATGTGAGGGTCCCGCTAAGACACACTGAAGAAGGCGTAAAAGCAGGAACCCAAGCACCTCGCATCAGACGCTTGTCTGCCCTCCGCAGACTTCGTCTCCAGCTCCGGGAAAGCTGACCCCTCTGCTCTGCCTGCTCCAGTGAAGGGCCAGACCTGGCCTCCTGGACGACTGAAGTCCAGCAGCTGCAACCCCGACCTTGTGTGTGCCTTTCAGCGGATCCCCCAGGTGGCCTTGCAAGTGCCGAGAGCCATCGGTGACTGGTAAATAAACCCTGAGTGAGTTTGCTTAAATGTGTGTCTGTCTTCCTTTAGAGTATTAACAATTTGGCTTGGTCATATTAAATGTCCCTCGACCCTCATGAAGGTATATCCTTGCATTGGGAGTTGGACCACCTACGCTATGTCCCAGAAATAACTGGAAAGTTAGGATAATTTGGGACAAAAGCTCCTCAGGATATTCAGATAAGGAGCTACAGCCAAGAACCACAGATTAAATCCCACCCAATTCCTAGGCCTAGCTGATGCCTGAAGTCCAGGGTAGGGTGGGATGAGATGCAATGACTTTCCGAAGGTCACAGAGCTCCCTGAAAGCTGTGAGGCTCAGATTCACAATCCACTGTCCTTTCTCCTCTGCTGTGCTCAACTTCATGAGATTCCTTTGACTTGTTGAGACTTTAAAACCACTGGGATGGCCTGCACTTCTTTCTTCTGTTTGTAACATGCA
Source organism: Murina feae (assembly GCA_004026665.1). NCBI lineage: Eukaryota > Metazoa > Chordata > Mammalia > Chiroptera > Vespertilionidae > Murina > Murina feae. The sequence continues at coordinate 26,036 of PVJC01005207.1, read as the reverse complement.
ATCAGTTACAATAGCATAGCTGACTGAGCAGTGAATCTTGGAGGTTGAGGGAGAGATGTCGTTCACAAGTTCATGCCACTGGTTTTTTAACAATTCTATCTTGTATAGCAACCTTATCAGTAAGCGAAAACTTACTAGTAGGTCCGTTTTATTATTCCACTGGCAGCTTTTTGTAGAATCTGGTCTTTGACATATTATCTTATACTAAAGGCCTGGTGCATGAATTTGTGCACTGATGGGGTTTCTCAACCTAGCCTGCAAAATTGGGCTGAAACTGGCTCTCTGACATCCTGAGGGGTCCCAGATTGCAAGAGGGTGCAGGTCAGTCTGAGGGACCCTACTGGTGCACAAACAAGGCCGGGGAGGGGCGTGGGAGGTTGGCCAGCCAGGGAGGGACCATGTGAGGGCTCTAGGCCATGTCCAGCCTGTCTTGCATCTTGCTCAGTCCTGATTGGCTGGACCCCAGCAGCAAGCTAACCTACTTGTTGGAACATCAGCCCCCTGGTGGTCAGTGCACATTATAGGGACAGGTCAACAGGTCAACTGTCTGACCCCCTGGAGGTCAGTGCCAGTCATAGTGAGTGAGTGAGCAGCCTTAACATAACATTAGCATATAACACTTGATTGTTTGAATGGCTGACTGGACAACCCGATACTTAGCATATTAGGCTTTTATTATATAAGATAATCTGGACTATGGAATAGAAAACAGCTTCTATTTTTTTTTAATTTTTAAAAAATTGATTTTAGAGAGGAAGGGAGAAGGAGAGAGGGATAGAAGCATGAATAATGAGAGAGAATCATTGATCAGCTGCCACCTGCACGTTCCCCTACTGGAGATCGAGCCCACAACCCAGGCCTGCGCCCTTGACCGGAATCAAATCCTGGACCCTTCAGTCTACAGGCTGATGCTCTATCCACTGAGCCAAACCAACTAGGGCTGCTTCTATTTTTGTGGGGGAAGCTCAACTGGAGAAAAATAGGCCCTGAAGCTACAAGTTTTCTTATAAGAATTTATGGATGCCAAACTGGTGTGACTCAGTGGTTGAGAATCAACCCATAACTAGGAGGTCATGATTGGATTCCCCGTCAGGGCACCTGCTAACTTCTCCGTTCTTCATGCTTTGTGCCCCTGACCCCACAAACACTGAAGCCTTACGTTGAGATGGCAATGTCACAAGATGGTAGGACTTCTGCCAACCTGCACCTCAGAGTGACTGTTGTGATCGCACCCCTCTGCTGACCAGTGTAGAAAATGCAGTGCAGATAAGAAAAGAAAACCCAAAACTATGTTTTTAATCCTAATCAGAAGGAAACTTGTTTGATGCTTCTTGTAAGGACACTTGAAGAAATATGTTTACTAATAAAGAAAACCAACATTCTGCTTCTACTTTTTAAAAAAATTTGTTTTTACTGATTTTTTAGACAGAGAGGAAAGGAGAGGGAGAGAGAAATAGAAACATCGATTGGCTGCCTCCTGTATGTCCCCAACTGGGGACTGAGCCCACAACCCAGGCATATGCCCTGACCAGGAATCAAACCAGTGACCTCTTGATTCATGGGTTGACACTCAACCACTGAGCCACACCAACCGGGTCTGCTTTTATTCAGATTTGTTTGATACTGAATTTACTTCGGGCCATGAATTTTTGTTTTTCCTGGAACAGCTTTTTCTTCTGTGCAACCTCCCCTTCTGCTTTAGAAACAATCTTTTCTTTCCTTTTCATTTCTTTATTTTCTTTCCTTTCCTTGTCTTTTCTTTCTTTTTTTGGAATAATCTCTTCACTTTCACTCAGGTCATCTCAGTGTGCAGGCAGACCTCAGGTATGGGTTCATCTGCCCATGAGCTCTGTGAGTTCTGCACTGCTTGTTGGGAGTTTTGTTCACCTGGATGTGCTCAATGACCAGAGAATCTACACCTAAACCTTTATGTCCAGCATGATTGTCTGCATTTTGAAGCACATGCAGCAAAAATTCAGCTCTTTTTGGGCTACTGAACCTCGTCCAGTTCCACTGTTTGGCCTGGGTAAACTTACCAAGTCCACCACTGTAATGAGGGAATGGCACACTTTGCTTCTGGAAAGTGACGTCCTTCAGGTACTTGGTGGCTTTTTGGGTATGCACACCCTTGATGGCCTGGGTAGTTTCATGAGTGTTTGTCAAGTGAACATGAAGATTTGAACATCTTGATTTGCATGCTTGTGGGGTTTTCTGGGTCAGGTGAATAGAGAACCATTTTCAGAGGTCGCCTCAGGAGGCTTATGGGAAGAGCAGAAAACCCAAAACTGTTGTTTTAAGCCACTGGGATTAAGGGTGATTTGTTTACAGCAGCATAACTTAGCTTCATCTGACTAATGGACTGATCAATAGGAAATATGCACTGAAAGCAGGCATCTCGCTACACAAACCCTGAGGTGTGACTAAAGGAAAAGATCTCTGCAGGCTCGAGGAGGCATAGGAGGCAGATCTGGTCAACCAGAATAACAGGACGTGGACTGGATGGAGTACAGGAGGGAAACAGGGTCATGCACTTGGAGTTGAAAAGTGAAGGCAAGGTGCCAACCACTCAAAGGCAGTTGGCTGGAAAATTGAAAATATAGCTTTAGTGGATAGCCAGTTGACTGAGAGGAACTGCCACAACTCTGCAGTTCTGTTGATTAAAAAAAAAAAAAAAAATGCAAGCAGGGAACTGTGGCAAATGAAAAGCATGTCTAGATCATGAGGTAATTGCTACACTGCTCTGCACTGATCAGAGCGGAAACAGAGGGGCCGGCTCTGGTCTGCATAGTTCAATGGGACTGAGAGAATGTGGAGAGCTCAGAGCGATAGCCACATAGTCACGCAGTGACCAGCCAAGGAGGGGCAGCCGGGCCTGGGATGATTTGCCCTCCAAGGGAGAAGCTTCAGGGTAATTTAAGAAGCATCTGCCTTGGACTTCAGAAGAGACTCTGCATGGAGGACGAGGGCTGCTTTCACTCTGGTGCCAAGAGCACCAAAAAAAATGGGTTTATTAAAGTTAAACAAAAGCAAGGTTGTTTGACACCAAATTGAGTAGAGATTTTTCTCTGGAGGACTCTACAAAGGTTAGTGTCCTGTTCTATGTAATGGATTCACTGGTCCTTTCTGAAGTTGGGGGTGGAAGGTTCTCGGTCTCCTTCCTGCCCTGACCTTGATGAAGGATGATGACCACTCTGGACACACTCCATGGTGTGCTATCATTTTGCATAACTCCCAGCATCTTCCTGGCTGCTCTATGCCTTTCTTTCCCCTCAACAAAACATATCAGAAAACAAGGGACCAGTAAAGAAGGGCTAACCTCAAATCAGGATAACCTCAAATCCTCTTTTAAAAACAGGGTAAATGTTTTGTAAATGTCAATATTTTAGCTGTGCTTTGTAAAAACAGCTTGTGATGTGATTATTTAACATTTAATTAACATGTAATTATTGAGGGATGTGGCGTATTGGGGGTGTCTAAAGCTAAATCAACATGCAGTTCCAATGCAGTGTGATAAATGCTATCATTTAGGACATGTGATGGCTGTGAGACTATCAAGAGAGCTGATGAGCTTGTACTTGGAGGCTCAGGGAAGACATGTGAAAGCTGAGCTCCACAGGGTGAGCAGAAGAAAGCCGGCTGACAGAGGAGGGGAGACCAGAGGCAGGAAGGGTGTGTGGGTGAAGGCGTGGAGGCGTGGAGACTGGAAGCATACACAGGAATAAAGAAATGGGGAGATGTTCAAATGCAGCATGGAGGCCGAGGTGAACAGGTGATGGCAGGAGACAAGGTTGGGATGCAGGAGGAAGGACACTCGGCTCTCATCAGTCATGTTAGAAGCTTGAGTTGAACCCCAGGAGCACAGCTGGGCCAGGGAACTGTTTACGCAGGGACAGGGCATAGGAGGTTGATACTTCAGAAAGATCACTCTGCTGCATTGTAGGAAACTGGTTAGAGGGGCTTCGACATTAATCTGGCCTGGACGTGCACCTATGTTCTATATTATTGGCTAGAGGACTTTCAACAAATGAATTTCCTCGAATCTCAGTTTCTTCATCTGTAAAATAGACACACTGCTGTCCATTTGGCAGCGTCGCTCTGAGGACAAATCTAAATATTGTGTGTTAAAGGCCTGCAAAGTGTCTGATACCCTGATCAGGGGTGCAATGCACCATGGGCCACTTCTTTAGAAATTCATAGTCAACTAGCAATGATAAGTGCACTTGACACAGCACAGAGTCAAGTCCTTTAATAATCATTTGAGAGTGATTATCGCATGGGTAGTTTCTACAATCCTGTTAAAACTATGGACACCAGACTAGATTTTCCTTCCATCCTTTAATCATCTTTGTGGTTCTTTGTAGAACCCTCTGCAATTTTTCAAAATTCCTCTTCAATTGTGGAGACCACAGCTAGATTAGTCACCGAAGAGAATTCATTATAATTAGATCAACACGATGCAGTCGCTCCGGCGGCTGGCTGAGCCATCTAAGCCCGGTCAGCTGGTCCCGTCGACAAATGGGTTGTATCCCAGGCGTTCATTATTAAGTGGGTTGTTTGGAACACAGAAAGCCTTTCCCCATAGAAACAGAATTCTGGATGGTGGCTTGTTTCCCAGGCCAGGGCACAAAAATCTATTTAATGCACATGCAGCTGAACGGCCTGGAACAACACTCCCTCAAGCCTGTGACACAGTCCCTCAAGCCTGTGGCTTTGCCTAAGGCAGTTCCAAGGAGCCCCGAGGACCTCTGAACACTGGGCATTCACCCTCAACCACCAGAGGGAGGTGAGAAGTGGACTGAGCTTTTAGAGTGACGATGAAGAACACTTACTTCTTTGAACGTGGCCTTTACCTGTATAAGTCAAGAGCTACCTTATGAAAACTACGCCTCCAACATGCTGGGTGCTTTACCTACATCTACCTAAATTATCTTTCATCCTCATGAAAACCCTGTCGGAAAGTTCTCATTCTGCCTATTCTGCTGGTGTCTGGAGGAGACTGCGGGGGCCCAGTAGGCACGCAGAAGGTGGCAGAACTGACGTGAGCTGGCATTTTGGCTCACAAAGCTAAGAGCTTTTTCACTGCACAACACTGCCTCCCAGTGGACTGTGCTCCACACGCAACGCGGTGTCAATAAACCAACTATGTACAGCAAAGTAACAAGTCCTTCATTCATACATCCAACAAAGAATCTTTGAGTGCTTCCAAGGAGCGAGGCCTTGGGAACGCAAAATCAAATTAGACTTGGTGCTCTCACACAGTATTTGGGAAAAGGAACAAGCCAATCAAATATTGAAATCAAGGAGACAAGGATATGAGCAAATTTTTAAAAAATATTGCACAGAGTACTGACCGATTTGAACATCAGCCTGCAGACTAAAGGGTCCCAGGTTCAATTCCAGTCAAGGGCATGTACCAAAGGCATGTACCTTGGTTGTGGGCACATCCCCAGTAGGGAATGTGCAGGAGGCAGCTGATCGATGCTTCTCTCTTATCGATGTTTCTAACTCTCTGTCCCTCTCCCTTCCTCTCTGTAAAAAAAAAATCAATAAAATATATTTTTAAAAAATATTGCACAGAACCCAGAAGAAAGACAGATTAATCGAGGTAGTGTGGCTGTCCTGGTAGATAAGGAAGGCTTGCTGCAGGAGGTGAGATGAGCTGTCTTGAAGATGAATTGGAGTTAGATGTCACAGAGTGGAAGGGAATTCTGTGCAGAAGGAACAGCACGTTTAAATGCACAGGAACACAAAGCACATCAAAAATATGTTAAGCATTTCTTTGACCCATCTGCCTTTACGATAGGTCAGCACCATGCAAAGAATAGCTGATCGACAGGCGAAAATAGTATTTAGCTTGGCCAGCAAGGCTCAGTGGTTGAGCGTCAACTTATGAACCTGGAAGTCACGGTTCGATTCCTAGTCAGGGGACATGCGCAGTTGTGAGCTCAGTCCCCCGTGTGGGGTGTGCAGGAGGCAGAGCACCAATGATTAGCTCTCATTGTTGATGTTTCCACCTCTCTGTCCCTCTCCCTTCCTCTCTGAAATCACATTTGCCTTTCTTTGATAGTGACATTTTAAGATTCTTTATATATTCAAAATACATATTTGTATTTTTTTTCTGTGATCTGTTTATTGTTGATTTTTCTTTTGGGTGTTACTCCTTTAACTTTTAAGGAAATAAAAACTTGAAAATATACCTGCACTCCCATGTTCATTGCAGCATTAGTTACAATACCCAAGGCATGGAAACTTGTCATTTGATGATGAATGGATAAAGAAAGTGTGATTTCATATATATGATTTCTATATATTGGAATATTACTCAGTCATTTAAAAATGGAGGAAATCTTGCCATTTCCAACAGCCTGGCATCACTCACAATAGCATTTTATTAAGTGAAATATCAGACAGAAAAAGACAAATATGACCTCATTTATATGTGGAATCTTCAAAAACAAGGAAACCAAGCTCTCTGATACAGAGAACAGATGGGTGGTTGCCAGGAGGGCAGAGATTGGGTGAAATGAGTAAAGGTGATCAAAAGGCACAAACTTCTAGTTATAAAATAAGTAAGTTCTGGGGCTGTAATGTACAGCATGATAAGTATAGTTAATACAGTACTGTATATCTGAAAGTTGCTAGAGAGTAAATCTTATAAGTTCTCATCATAAGAAAAAACACCTTATAACTAAGTATAGTGATGGATGTTAACTAGACTTCCTGTGGTGGTTATTTCATAGTATTTACAAATACCAAATCACTATGCTGTACACCGGAAACCAGTATGTTATGTGTCACGCAGGCCTCAATTAACAATGATTTGTAAGCGTTCTTAATTCATTATATGAAAATGTATCCTTTGATAAGAAAAATGTCTTCGAAAGACCTTCCCTAAACGCCGATTACTTTTTAAAAATTAGGTTCTCTTTTTACCTTAAGATGGCGTGTTCAGCTGAAATTCATCCCCATCAGTGCGAGGAGCATGGAGGTGCTGGGCGAACCTGGGGCAGAGAGGGGCTCCCCCAGCGAGAAGGGGCTCTCACACAGCCAGGCCATGGTGGGGCTCCAGCTGGTCTGAAGGTGGCATCCACGCTGATGGAATGCAGCCTAGAGCGGCTCCAGAACCAACTCCGAGCTGTCCAGTGCCTTTCACTCCCCTCGCCCCCCGCCCCTTATATCTGTTCGTGAGAAAACACCTGGTTGAGCACAGAGGGTTCTGGGAGTCCTGATTCAGGCCACAAAACCTCCCTCAGTGAGTGAGCTCAGAAAGAAAAAACAAGGCAAACCACACACTCACCCCATAACAAAACAAAACAAACGCTACAAACCAAATTCGCAAGCACATGAAGACAACTAACATTAAGAAAACCAACAACCTAAAAAGGAGTTAATTGAACTGCCAATAAGAATCAGCTGGCAGCCTCCCCACCAGTATCTCTTTTGAGTCAGTCAGTACTAATCTCCTTATGCCTTCATTCCTATTCAGTCACTCCAGGGAGCCCCCAAATGCCCAGCAGTCCTCCTCTCCTGCCCCCTCATCTCTATTCTGTCCTCTTCTTCCCATCCCCTCCAATCCCTGAAACCAGTCCCATCCACTCTTAGCAAACCCCCCCACACCCTCTACCTCACTCCTGAATGTTCTCCCCAGCTTCCTGCTCTGAACAAAACTGCGGTCTCTCCTGAGGTCCCTGTTTCCCATTTATCCTCTTTACAACACCCTACCACAGGGTCACTGGGCCTGGGGGCGTCCTCCTTCCTCCTCTTTAATACTTCCAGCTCATTTTCCATAATCCTCCCAAATTCACCCTGATTTAATATCATGTTGTGGAACTATATCAACCACTCTCTACAATACCTTACTTGTGCATCATCACCTGACCCCAGGGTTCTTCCCTGCCTGCCTCAATAGTTATCATTTCTACCTCACAGTAAATCTCTCCAGCACCACTCCTGTCTTCATTCTTGGTGTTTTAACATACACATTCACAATCTCTTTAATACTCAGGGTCTCTCGGTGCCTTGACCTCCCCTTGTCATATGCCCTTCCTCAGTTGCTAATCTCAGTGGTCATTCTCTGGACCTTATCACCACCAACCACTGCAAACCCTCCTAATCTCCAGTCTATGGACCACTCTCTGAGCAAGATCTCCTGTCTCTCAGCTCCCTTTTGCTGGTACCCTGCCCCAGCCCTTCACTGCCCTTCGCCACCCTCTGGTCCTCTTTTCTTACCCAAATGAAATTCCATGGTAAGATACTGTAATCAATCCCTTGCACATACCCACAATTTTCTTTTCCTTTCTTGATTTATACTACACATTTAATCACACACTATATATGTTTTTGTGTCTGGCTTCTTTGCTCAATATGTGTTTCTGGGGTTTCTCTTTTTTGTTGAGTGTAGGTAGCAGTTTATTTATTACGAGAGGTCCAGTGCACAGATTTGTGCACATTGGAAGGAAATTAATTAGAAGAACTAGTTTAGAGGCCAGGGAGGGAGCGTAAGAGATTGGCCTGCCAGGGAGGGATCACAGGAGGGCTATAGGGCATGTCCGGCCTGTCTCATCTAGTCCTGATCCACCAGACCCCAGCAGCAAGCTAACCTACCAGTCACAGCATCTGCCCTGGTGGTCAGTGCACATCATAGTGACTAGTTGACGGTAGGACATTTAGCATATTAGCCTTTTATTATATAGGACTAGAGGCCTGGTGCATGGATTTCTACACTGGTGGGGCCCCTTGGCCTGGTCTGTGCTCTCTCACAATCCAGGACCCTTCAGGGGATGTCAGACTGCTGGTTTCAGCCTTATCACCACAGGCCAGGTCGAGGGACACCACTGGTGCATGAATCCATGCACCAGGTGCATGAAGCCAGACACAAAAACATGTATAATGTGTGATTAAATGTGTAGTATAAATCGAGAAAAGAGAAGAAAATTGGGGGTATGTGCAAGGGATTGATTACAATATCTTACCATGGAATTTCATTTGGGTAAGAAAAGAGGACCAGAGGGTGGTGAGAGGCAGTGAAGAGGCTGGGGCAGGGTACCAGCAAAAGGGAGCTGAGAGACAGGAGATCTCTTCCTCCACCCCCCTACCCCGTTCCCTTTGAGATTCATCAATCTGTTCCATGTTTTCATGCCTGTGTGTTGAGCATCTGCCCTCTGGTGATCAGCGCACATCATAGCTACCAGTTGAAGGGTCGAACGGTCACTTAGGCTTTTATATATATAGATTGTTGTATACTGCCCTGTAGTATGAATACCCCACCACTTATTTCTCCATTGCACTGTTGATGGGCATTTGGGTTGTTTCAAGCTTTTTGCTCTTGCTCTGTGGACATTCTTGCACCACTCTTCTATGCATGCATTTTGGGTGTGTGTGCATGCATTTGTGTGTGTATGCGTGTGTGTGTGTGTGTGTGAATGCATTTTTGTTTGGCTGGAATTGTTGAGTCACAAGGCATACATTTCACCTTAGCTGTAATAGGTAATGCTAAACTGCTTCACAGTCATTATACCAATTTATCACCCCATCTGCCAAGTACGTAAGTTCCAGTGGCTAACAACCTTTCTCACATTTGTATTGTCAGTCTTTACATTTTAGCCATCTGATGAGATAGCAACTGGTATTTTAATTTGCATTTCTCTGATGACTAAGGAGGTAAAACATTTATATACCTATTCATTGGCCATTTGGAAGACACTTTTGTGAAGTGCCTTGCCCATTTTGCTACTGGGTTGTCTGTATTAATTCCTATGAGTTCTTTGGTTCACTAAGGTATATTCCTAGTGCTTAGAATAACTCATGATGCAAAGAAGACACCCGATGATTGTTATGTCAATGCATGAACTACAAGTATGCACCCAAAGCCTACTTCCTTGAGGAATAAAGACAAAATACAGAAGGCATCAGTGGCTTCCAGGTGATAAATTTCCTCTCCATTGACTCTTATTACCACTTTCCTGTCCTTCTCTCAGAGGACGTGGCTCCTTGTCCGCCCAGCCTCCTTGATGGAAGACTCACCCCAGATGTGGCAGTCATTGTTCCCACTCCTCCAGCTTCATGTTGCCCTTTCCTGTGGTCACTTCTATGCCTCTGGCTCAGCAGTGAAACTGGCACAGCTCTCAGCTCATTTGCACAAAAGTCTGCTTTGTGAAAAGGACATTTAGCCCTCAAAGCTATTATAATTTGCAAATATTCTGAGAATGAAACTCCTTAACACTGAAGTCAGTCTTAAGCTTGAGTTCTGTGTGAAAGACAGAGGGTGGAGGCAAGTGCAGATCAGGAAAGAGAGCATGAATTTGCACACAGACCTCAGCAAATCTGTTGGTTTGATTGTGCTAATCAGTGAAAGAAAGAATGAATGATAACACACTCTTAGAATTGGGCTCTGTGGGCCAAAACTAGATTCTAACCAACCTCTGGACACAGAGGGCATGGAGAGAGTTCTGGCTTTTCAGCTCTGCCTTGGGGTTTGACGGGGCGGTGGGGGTGTGTGTGGTGTTGAAGGTCAGTGACACTTCAAGGTCACTGGCACTTCAAGTCAGGTTTGGAGCTGGTTGGCCTGAGGGGATTATTGTGTCCCAGAGTGTGCGTGTGGGAAGGGTGATTTGGTTCCCTATATCTTTGGTTGCAGTCAAGGAGTGGCACACAGCAGACTTTGACTTGGATTCTATATTTACTCATTACCCCATCCCGTCTGTGAGCACCCCTACAAAGCTAGCCAATGGAGCCCATACGGTCTTTGGGGAAGACCAAAAACCCCCAAAGCAGTTAGCCTCCACCTCCCCCCAAAGATTGCATCCACACTGACCATTGCCTTTTAGAAATAAGTACACAATGTATTTTAGAATCTTGTTACAACCTCTTCTACTTTGGGGTCTGCTTCTGAATTCCCAACTGTGAGTGAGGTGGGTACACAGTGTCTGAGATGTTAGGAGACTGTAGCCTTTTCTTTCTTTATTAAATATATTTGTCTTGATTTCAGAGAGGAAGCGATATAAACATCAATGATGCGAGAGAATCATCGATCAGCTGCCTCCTGCACACCCCACACTGGGGATAGAGCCTGCAACCTGGGCACGTGCCCCCACTGGGACCGAAACGTGACCTCCTGATTCATAGGTTGATGCTCAACCACTGAGCCACACTGGCTGGGTGGGAGCTGTAGCCTTTTCCAAGAAAAGAGAAAGTGCTCCTGACACAAGGTTCAGGCTCAGGCGCAATCTAGACCCATCATGGTCTATGTTGTTGGATTGCATTTGCTCTTCAGTTCTTGCTGCAAATGGTCAGAGGGCTAGGAGTGTCAAATTGTTGTAGGAGGTGAATGGAGAAAGTTTATGAAAGACTTAGTGTAACATCATATAACTCTCCTCGGCATCCTCTGCACTCCCTCAAACACCTGTGAATAAGAAACATGTCACTCACTGCACAGGTAACTGGGCCTCATTTTAACAGGAGTTAAACAATATGTTCACTTTCAGAGTTGGCTCTTAACTTTTTTCTAGCTCTCTTTGTCTCTGTTCTTCCCTTTCTGGTTTGTATGTTTTTTGTTTTTAATTTATTTATAGAAGAGAAAGAGGGAGAGAGAGAAGAGAGAGAGAAGAGAAGCGGGGGGCATCGATTTGTTGCTCCATCCATTTATGCATTCACCACTTGACTCCCGTATGTGCCCTGACTGGGAATAGAACCTGCAAACTTGGTGCATGTAGTCCAATATAGCCTATACGATTCTACAGGTAATGGAGTTCTGACTTTACAATGAATTGTTTCATCAAATCCTGCACACTAATAGGGAATTATTCTACAAGCTTCTGCCAATAGTAAATTTACCAAAATTATGCTACCAAATGAATTTCCCAGAAAACCAAACAAAGGAAGAAGGAAAGAACAGGCAATGTTCTTTTCTTTCTTTTTCTCCCTAATATTGCCTAATTCTCAGCTTTCCTAAGGTCATCTGAAAAGGGGCAAGATCCTGGAGCGTGGGCCTCAGCTTATTGGAGCATATTTTTTGCTCACTCTTTATTACGGCTTGTGCTCACTTATTATTCGGGCAATAATGTGACCAAATGGCATTGCAGTGGCTCCACCAAATATTTTTTTTCTGCAACAGGTTGTAACAAGATTCTAAAATACAACTTGCAATTCTCAATTAAGTAGTGTTGACACAGTGGTACTTGGGGAGGTTGAGCATTACTATATTTGATAGAGTTTGAGTTTTCCTCAAAGAAACAGTTGGCTTCTTCAGCAAAGTTTTAAGGCATTCAGAGGTAATGGAGTGAAGAGTAACAATGGAACCCCTTACTCAAAACACACTGCAGGTCACTCCCCACCCCCAGCCAAACAAGTTCCCCCCTTTTCTCTGTGAGAAGGGAAGTGAGTTTGGCTAAGCAAAGATGGGGGCAGGGTGGGTGGATATAGGCAAGGAGACAAAGGGATGATGTGGGAGGAATGGGATGAAATTTGTATGTCCTAGGTGCTGCCAACTGACAAAATGGAGCTGTGTCTACCACACACCAGGCTGTAACCCCGTTGGCTCTCTGGTCCTTGGCCGTGCCCCCCTCACTCCCTCCAGGCTCCCTCGTAGCTGGGCCCTTGCCCACTGGATGGTCAGGCTGAGTTTCACTGCTCCAAGAATGAGCACATTCAGCTTCCATTTGAGCCTTTCTGCGTAATTTTAAAGAGATTCAGAAAGAGATGAAAAAAGGAAATGTAAAACAAATGCTTTGGGTTTTAGTTTCTTAATTCCCCTTCAATAATTCTCATCAGTTGAGGCTTCCTTAAATGGCGAATAGACAGATTTTTTTTGGTGAAGCCAATTAGATATTGACATGATTTGCTAAGTTTTCTGGGTGGGCCTGATCCCTGAGCACATGGGACCCAAATTACCTACGTTTCCTTTTGTTCTTTCATTTCCAGTGCTTTTCATCGAATTCGTGGAGCTTTGAGTGAAACAGCACACCACCTGGGAAAATGAAAAGCACTTTGAAAGTGGGGGGAAAAGGAACCTGCTGTTTGATTTACAACATTTTATTAATGGGTTAGTCAACATTTACTCAGAGCCCACTGCGTACAGAATGTAATAGACATGGGAGATTGCAAAAGACATTGGGAAGATAATTTTTTATGCTTGCAAAAATCCAACTCATTGAGTCCAATGGAAGACACCAATTAAAGACACGTGAGCACAGCTAAGAACACAAGTAATGGGACCCTGGCGAAGCCCACTTAGGACGTGTGAGTTTCAGTTGCCCATGAGTGCTAATGGGCTGGCTTAGTGAGAGGGTCCCCAGAAGCAGCTCACTTGGGGATGGGATGCTATGGTCTCTCCCTGGCCCGGATCAGCCCGGCAGCCCGCCTCATTCTCTCAGTCTCTAGAAGAGTAACCACAGGTAAATGTGGTGACTTGGTTTCCTACCCAAAATACTTGATTTTATCTCGTTGACAATATCATCGTGGCCACATAGCAATCTATATACTACAGGTTTTATGACTATATCAGGTCAGGACTGTCCTATCTGCTTAAAGTTGGAAGATGCAGAAGTGACACGTGGCTCAGAAGGCAGCACCGGTAACTCTCAGTCCCTGGGTGCCTCCATTTGGCCGGCTCCTGTGGATTTCATGAGACATGAAGCAGCCACTCCAGATAAACCTGACTTTCAAGGGGGAGTGGACTCTACTTGCCAGAAGCCTCCTTATCTGTGCTTCCTGCTGGCAGAAATCTGGAAAGCTGCCAAGAATCTGGCCAAGAACCTGTTTTGAATCTGAAAATCAAGAGAGTGACTCCAAGCTCCCTTCTGACTTGTTGCCAGCAAGTCCCTGGGGGGGACTGTCAGGTTTCACTGCTTGTGCTTTGAGTGGAGTGCCTCCGAGGCGTCTCAGAACATCTATGGGGAAGGCTCGATTTTTGTCTTAAATCCATTATGTACCAATATTGGTAAAAATAACAAGAGAAACTACTAGAAGAAATCAATTAAGAAACCCTCTGATGACAAATAAAACACAAGGTCAATTTTTATTTTTGGGTCAACAGACATAAAACTATGTTAAGTTGCCATTAAAGTTCTGCATGCTTGCTCTGTGACTGTACTCATCTCATGGCAGACTGGGTTACAAACCATTTGCAGAATGGGAATAGATGTGGGGCCCTGGATCGTAGTTAGAGTAGCACTGATTTCAAAGATGATGGGGCTGTGGATTCTCTTCCAAGGAGGAGTCTTTCAACTTGTTGGAGAGCCAGAGAGAAGACCCCTTCCATAGATTCCATGTAGTTTTTTTTTCCAGAGAGGAAGGGAGGAGGGAGGGAGAGAGAGAAATATCAGTGATGAGAGAGAATCATTGACTGGCTGCCTCCCTCATGCCCCACACTGCAGATCAAGCCTGCAAACCGGGCATGTGCCCTGACTGGGAATCAAACCGTGACCTCCTGGTTCATAGGCCGATGCTCAACCACTGAGCAACGCCAGCAAGGCTCCATGTAGCTTTTTTTTTTTAATGTGTGTAGGATTGTTCTATTGTTTTTTGTTTATTTTTGTGTGTGTGTGTGTTTTCAAAGGAGAAAACATCATCTGTTTATCAAATAGCTCTTAAAAGATACAAGGAGTTCAGATACTATAAAACAGCAAACTCCAGTCACGAGACATCATTCATATCATGGGAAAGCAACAGTCCTGATCTCCAGGTTATGAAAAACTAGAGTTAAAAAGGCACTGCATAGAAAAGGCCCAAGTTTCCAGTATGGCAAAACTTGGATGCAGTTACAGGAAATGTTGAATAAATTGAATTCCCTCCCCCCCCAATGTGTACACAAATGACAAGACTCAATCCATGCCTGGCAATTTCAGTCTAACTCTGAAGCAACACCCAGACACCTTGTGCACTGCACCCATTAGTATGAGCATCTTTTCTTTCTCTTAGGTGGTGGAAAAAGTGCAAGGTGACTGCAGAGCGAGACATGGGAAGTTATATTTTGTCCTAGACATTATAGAGTTTGGTGGAAAGAAATCCTCCATTAATGCCTAGCCTAAGGGGAAGACTGCACTTCAACTTTGGAAAATTAATTTGGAAGGATAGGGGGAGAGTTTAAGTAATTGCAGTTTAACAGGAAAATGCACATGTGATAGAATGGGGCACAATGGAGGCTTCATAAAACATGCTCAACAGAAAAATGTTAGGTTTGCTTTGTCTGGATTAAGAAAGAATGAGTTTACCAACATCTGTCCTCCTCAGAGTTTATGAAGATAGATGTTCTGCTGCTTAATTATGAGGAATTATTTTCTTTAAAGAAAAGAGTTTCTACCGTGCAGCTTTTTATTCTGACTTAAATTAGAGCTTGAACATTTGAAATCATGTTTCTCTCTAGAAGTCCATTGCTGTCTCTCTGCCTCTTAGCCGAGATGCAAGTTCTTGTGCTCACTTACACAGAACTCATTACTCAGTGGGTTGTCTTACCTCTTACTAACCTGCAGGTCTCGTTCAACAGTGCTCAGTAAAAGCAGGGAAGGGGAATGAAATAATAAAATACTAGTTACATGAGCTAGAAACTAAGCAGGCACTTTGCCCATCAGATTTACAAATATTGCTGAGAGTGTCCCAGGAAATTTGACTTTTACCACTGGTGAAAGTCAAATTTGGAAAACAAGATTTGGGGGGGGTGAGTACACCTGGCCCAGTAGACCACACTTCTCCATGGAAATGCCCAGTGAGGATGAAACGAGATATTCTGGTGCCAAAGAAAGGAACTGAACCTGGATTCCCCAGGCCTGGCACAGATGTCCTGGAGACCCTGCCCTGCTTGCCACCCCACCCGCTAGCCCCCATATCACCTTTGTTCTGGGTGGGCTGTTCTGACAACTCCCTCAGCCTTTGGTCTCAGTGCTACTTATCCTGACCTTCTCAGCTTACAGGTCAATTTCTCATGGAGGACTTGCCTCCTCTCCCTTTGCCCTTGATGGCACTTACAATTGGTAAATTTTTGTACATGTTACTTGTCTTCACATCAATATGTTGGTCCACTTACTCATGCATTCACTGGTTGGTTCTTGTATGTGCACTGAAGGGGGATCGAGCCCCCAATGTTGGCGAATGGAATGATGCTCTAACAAACTGAGCGACTCAGCTAGGGCTTGTAGGAGTACTATTTTAGATGGAAGTTCAGACCTGCATAAAGAAACAGCTGAAATAATCAAGGAAAATAATCGCAAGTTAAAAGTGCTTCCTTTAGTAGATTTGTGACATTAGGTTTTTTTAAAAAAGGAATAAATGTCAAGGATGGCTGGGTTAATGAGTACAGTGAGCACAGCTGCTCTTACTTCTGGAGACTAGAGCGCTGACGTGGAAGGAGCATGAGCAGAAAATGAGGGTGGTGATTGCTGTAGCCCCTAACCAGCACTTACCCACATGGAGGCATAATGGAGGGTGATTGGCACTGCCTCCCAAACAAGAGATGCTGGACTGCAATTAAAATGTTGGCGTTCATCAAAATATAGCAAAATAGGAGAGAGAGCAGTGATTACTTAAACCTGAAGCTACATTCTGCAAGATGGCTTTGCCTTTTAAATTCTTTATTCTGTTTTAGTGATCATTAGGAACAACAAAAAAACCCCTAAAACCACAGGCTGTGCACAATTAAGATGCTATATAATAGAATACACGAAATGAGCCTGAGCTTTCTGTATAATGATCAGCACTTAGAGATCTTTTATAATTTCAGTGGAAATCGCTGCAGAGTATTTCTCTTCAGAAACACATTTGTTTTCTGCTAAATGGTTATCACCTGATCTTATTTCTCTGTACCACTGTTTCTGCTTTGAGACAGAGTTGACCCACCATCCCCTAATATCCACAGAGAAATGACTTCTAGGTTTGAATTGGAGCTTTCTATTCAGTGAGAATAATAGTGCAGTTATGGAAGTTCTCTTTGAACATAAAGTTGAACCAAGCCTTGAATATTTTCTTTTGAATTTTTCAAAGTTTCCTATGTATATTAGGATTCAGGTAAATTACCAGACTTCTAACATATTCCCGGTAATTCTCTAGGCCTCAATCTACAACATTGAATTCACATTTTAACCACACTTGATTTTTCATTTTTCATATAGTTAGTATATACAGTCTAGAAATTTTCCCCTTCTGATCTAAGTTACAAATAATTGGTGTCTTACAGTTTTGCTTATTGTGAATGAAATCAGCAAGAAACAGAAAAGGACTACTCTAATTGGTCAAGAGAGATTACTAATAACCTAGTTGGTAAAATTGCACTTTTGAAAAGTTAATCTCTAATTGTTCTCATAAAGAGCTTTATTATAGGTTTTCACATTTGATAGAGGAAAAACGGGGTTCATCCAGAAGTCAATCAGCAAGTATACAAATGAGTATCAATCTTAGCCTTCAGATTACAGTGTTTCATGCATTATCCCACTTAGGTATATGTTCAACACATACTGTCACATCAGGCCTTCTAGCCCACTTGCAGAATTGTAATTTCTAGAACATTTTATGAGATTGGTTCAAATTTATTGACAAATATCTAATAAAAGAGCAATATGCAAATTAACAATCACTCCACGAGACCTAAGCCACGCCCACCAGTCAAGCCATGCCCACCAGCCGATCAGAATGACTGTAGGCAAATTAATCCAGTCAAGATGGCAGCCAGCAGCCACAGAGCTAGAGCAAACAGGAGGCTTCCGTTGCACCAGTGATGAAGTTGAAACTGCCTGCCTAGGCCGGCTGGGCCTCTGCTCAAAGCAACAATGTTTCAATTATGGAAACCACAGAGCTGAAGCAAACAGGAGGCCTTGTTGCCTGACTAGGCCTCCGCTCAAGGCAACAAAGTTCCAATTATAGAAAATAAATAAACCCAAGAAACCTGATTCCAGCCAGCCTCACTGGGACCTTGGGTCAATGGGAGCTGTGGGTAGCCTGAAAACGGCCCTCAGCCCCTCACCCAGGCTGGCCACACCCCCATGAGGTGAGGGTTCCCACTGGGGGGCTTGGCCAGCCTGCAAACAGCCATCAGCCCCTCACCCAGGCTGGCCAGGCACACCAGCAGGTGGACATCCCCCGAGGGGTCCCAGACTGCGAGAGGGGACAGGCTGGGCTCAGGGACACCCCCCTCCCCTGAGTGCACAAATGTTTGTGCACTGGGCCCCTAGTTATCTTATAATAAACCATTTTCCTGTCCCTGGTAAATATTCCCATTTCCTTGATAGAGTTTGATTCTGCCCATTATAGAAGGTAAGAAGGCAACTCTAAACAGCTAAACATTCTCTAGAAGTTGTACACACATTCTAAATGAAACTCTAGTTTCCTAAGTCATAGATATCTAATTTTTAAACTATTGTCCTTTAGAAACTAAACATAACGTTTGCTTTTCTTCAAGTGTAAATGATTCAGTTCAGTCTTGGACGTTTGATTTGTGAACTTCTCTGCTGGGTGAACATTCCAATGATTAAATGGCAGTAATGTTGGCTTGAACATCTACTACTACTTTATGGTCCACCTGCTCCAGGGAAATTTCTCTAGAGCAAGTGCTTGCATCAGAGAGTGTGAGTGTTCAAGAACCTTCCATATGTAGTCTTATAGAGAGAAGCAGCAACTAAAATAACTTAATACCATTGGCCATTCCCTGTGCTACTTGCCACAACCTTATGAAATAACTTTTCATCCTAGGTGCGATTTCTCAGTTCTCAGAACTATCTTGTGGGGTAGGTGCTAATACTTTTCTCAGGAAACTGAGGCACAGACATTAGATTTCACAGAACTGATTAATGGGAATCAGGATTTGAACTCTGGTCTGCTAGACTGTGTACCTATTCATATTAATTGAAATCAACAAGGTTATTTATCACCTGAATTGGCTGAAGTTTAGATCTTCAAAATAGGTTTCTTCCCCCTTCAGTCAACTTAAGGTCCGTTAAGTTACTAATAGTCATGAGTTAGACCCAAGCCTCTGGATTTTTTCCTGATTTGCTTCTTTCCAGGACACCCCAAATGTTTGATTTCAGCCTTAAACAAACACATAATAATCCTTTTTACTAAAAAGTCAAGCTAGGCAAATTGGCCTAGCTTTTTTCCATATGGTATTGGATAAAGCAATGCAGGATATAGACTCCTAGGGCTGCATTGTGTAAAGCACATCATGCCCGTGTGTACTTTAATTATTGGGACCTGCTGTCTTCATTAGGTAGAGCTGAGCTATAGAGGTGTGTTACCTTCTGTAAATGGCTAATAGCTTTGAAAAGGTATTTAGTCCCAGATTAGCAATGTCCCAGTATTCTGAGTTTGACCTGCTGCCCCTCATTTCACCCAGTGCTCCCAAAGCACCTAGAGACTCAGTTCAACCCCATGCACTCCCTCCAAGCGCTGGAATACTAGCCTGATTCTTTCTCCTGACACTTGCTAATGTCTACTTTGAAATTCCCAAACCTGTCCTGTGTTGGTTTTATAATGACTAATAACTGAGTCACCTATCATACCTAGGGTGGACTTTGGGGGGAAAAACATTATTACGTAGAATTTTCCCCCAGTTACTATTAAAGCCAGTCTTAAAAAATGCACACAGATGATCAATATCGTCACTTCTTGAACAGTTTCTATTATTATCCATAGATAGACAAGTAGCAATACTAGTTGTTTTAAAATTGATTTCAGAGAGAAGGGAGAGAGGGAAACATCGACATTTTTGTTCCACTTATTTATGCATCCATTGGTTGCTTCTTGCATGTGTCCTGACTGGGGATCAAACTCCACAACCTTGGCGTATGGAGACGATTCTCTAAGCAACTGAGAACATTCGGCAACTCCTTGGAGATAAGAGGGTGTAGTTGACTATTGCTAACGACATCTTCACAAACTATCTCCCCTTTCCTCATCTACACAAGCTTTGCTCCAGGATTAGTTCTGAATTTATGGACTGTGGTGGATTACTTAATTTTACTGAATGCAGTTAATTTGTTTGTTCCACTCACAACTATATTCTCAAATGCAGGCAAGATCACTCAATGAGTCTAGGACAGTTGTCCAGGTTCAGGGTGCAACCCTAATGCTTCCCACCAGGTTTTAACGTTTGATCTGAGGCCAGGTGACCGTGGCAGCCTCTGCTGGGTCTGGAGACCAGGAAAGACAGACTTTGCTCAGAGCATATGGGTGAAGAAGTATGATTTACAGCTACACTTGTGTATTTTAGTGTCTTGTGAAGTCTTAACTATGAATCAAGGGCTTTTTTTTTCTTCCCCTAAACCCACAGCATATGCTGTATAACACAAATGCTATAAGTAATTCCATGAAAAGAAGTTTCCAAAATTAAATGAATTAGAAAACTGCATTTTATATCTATTGCCAGTGTTCTTGGTGCATCAGAAAACACATATGCATATAAAGGACTGAACAGTCCTGTAGTCAAGAAACATCGCAAGTTTATTTAACCCAGTAATTAGTCCCTTAATTTGTTTGGTCATTTCCTCCCACAGTAGCCTCTAATCATCCTATATAATAAAGAGGGAATATGCAAATTGACCATCACTCTGGTCAATTTGCACCCACAGCTGAGGCTAAGTTTCCATAACGAGCCTTAAGGAGCAATCAGCAAGGACCTGAGGCTGCACGCCCACCCACCTCCTGCATGGGGCTTTACAGGGGACCTCAGGTCATGCCTTCCACCTGCAGGGCTTGACAGGAGACCTCAGGCTGCCTCCCTGCCCTGGCACCAGGTCAGAGGAACTCAGGCTGCACCCTCTTCCCTGGTGCCAGGCCAGGGGACCTCAGGTCATGCCCCCCGCCCTGGCCCTAGGCCAGGGGACCTGAGGCTGTGCCCCCTCACCCAGCGGGACTTGATGGGGTCCCTCAAAGTGTGCCCTCCACCCTGGTGCTGGGCCAGGGGACCTCAGGCCATGCCCCCTCAGCACCAGGCCAGGGGACCTCAGACTGTGCCCCCTGCCCCAGCGCCAGGTTGGGGGATCACAGGCCACTCCCTCCACCCAGCAGGGCTTGATGGGGGACCTCAGGCATGCCCCCCTGCCCTGGCACCCAGGGGACCTGAGGCTGCACCCCCCCACCTGGCAGGGCTTGACAGGTTGGGACCAGCTGGGTCTGGATCTAGCCCAATGAGGGGGGCCATCCAGGTTTTGGTCTCTAGCAATTTTGAGGTGCACGTGGGTGGTTGAAGACTTGACTCTGGGTTTCATGGTGCACCCCAGACTGTGACAGGAGGAAGATTTTCATATATGTTTTACTAATTTTCTTTCATCTCTGACACTTCTATTATAGAGAAAGGGCAAATAGCAATATTAAAATATTTCCTCTAATTAATCCCCTTTTAATGTGCACGAATTTCGTGCACCGGGCCACTAGTGTTTTATATAATATTTTTTGGGGGAAAGGGTCTTCTAAATGTTTATCAACAGTGTATTCTGTAAACGTGGCACATTTTAAAAAGTTTATATTCTAAAATAGCACAAACACTTGCTAACAATGAAGAAAAGATCCAGGATATAGGTTGTAAAAGTAAAAATTTTTTATTTTGATTGATTTCTCAATGAATGGTTCAATATAATGCCAGTTTTTAACGGCAAAAATTTGGTTCCAAACTCCATGATGCTACAGAGAACTACTACTTTTCCCAGGGAGTAGGTAAACAGCTGGAAACAGAAAGCACAACCTCCTAGCAGCATGGCGACTTCTTACCTGCAGACCCAACTGCCTGCACCTTCTATACTCTAACGGCACAAAGATGAGCTGGTGACAACAGTGAGAAGTGGGGAACGAGGTCTGAGCACAGAAAGGAGCAGTACATGTACGTAAAGACAACAAAAATGCAAATACTCCAAGGATTTTAAGGATAATTATAGAAAAGAGAACCAAGTATGTTACTCAAATGTATTTTAGAGATTTTCTGTAGAGATACAAATATATATATTTTTTTATCCAAAAATATGTTTTATACAGATAAATGCTTCTCAATTAAAGATGGGACCAAAGCTATAGTTGTAACATAAAGCACTATTTCCTTTTAAGACTATTTATCCACCTGAATTTTCAATTTTTTTAAGGTTAGTGTATTAAATGTTTTCCTAATAAAATTACCTGACATTCTTTTTGTAGATATAAATCAAATAGGCATTATTTTTAGAAAGGGTCTGCAGGTTAAACATGTTCTTCTAAGATGCTGTGCATATTGAACTTATGACAAGCCCCATTAAGAATCATTATTAATAAACATATCAAAAAGGGCTGAGATTTTCTTCTTTGTAGTAAATATTTAATTTTCTGATTTCCCATTTACAAGTGTTGAAAATGCACAAGAAAGATTTTACTTCACAAGTACTTTTATGTTAATTGAAGATATTTTGATTCAACAAATATGGCAAAAATCTCCACACTGTAACCAATAGTATGTTTTTTCCTTAAAAAAAGGAAGGAATGTAACACTAACAACCACTACCTAAAAAATAAAGCACACTATTATTTTGGCGAATTTACAAATCTTTTTTTTCCCCCTGGTGTAAAGGCTACAAAAATTCCTAAAAATTAGAGAACACTGAAAACATATTAAAGTTTGACATCCAACTTTATATTATTTCCATTTTACTCTGAAAGATAACTTAAAAAATATGACCTAGCTGGAAGAGGCCATCTTGCTAATATAAAAAGTCAGTGAGACCAAGAAACTGTATCATTGATATGTAGAATTTTTGCGAATAGTTCTCTCTCCAAATCATTAGAAAATGTTCAAAGATAAAAAATAAAGTAAAATATGGTGGTGGTCCCTAAACTATTTTAAAGGCAAGTAGCTTAGTCTAAGCTAAAATATTTTTCTCACTCATAGTAATTACCCTCCCCTCAATTGCCCTTTAAAAATACATGAAACAGACAATAGCAAGAATCAAAAAGCACAAACTGCATTTCATTTTCAAGAACAGGAGAAAAAAAAAAATCTAGTGCTGAAAGATATAGTACAAAGCAGATTTCTTTGGGGACATTAATCAATTGGATTATAATTCATTATGAAGATTTCTCTTTTCTATTACGAGGAGAGTCTGCTCCATTTGAAGTTACTGTTCCATTTACACCATTTTCTAAAAAGAAAAAAGAATCAGTGTTACTCTCTTTCATGAAAAAACACAAATATCTTTATACATAAAGGTATCTTCAGAGAAGAAAATTTAAAATCCAATATATACTTTGATGCCCTTAGATAAAACATATTCACCAGTGCATCATCTTTACTAGCATTTAACCAATCATAAAACCTGATTTAAATACTGAAAGAAGCAAATTAAAGGGAAAGTAACTATGTTATTAGATCTCAATAATAAAAAAAAGTAACTACTATTGAAAGCAGAAAAAAGTGACTAAAGATAAACTCTAAAAGGCAATTATAAGAATTTTTAAGTAGTTTTTAGAGCAGTGCTTTTGGTAGAAATAAAAATCTTTTCACATTTGATAGCAGACAAAGTTCTTGGGATTATGTTTCCTTATAACATACTGAAAGTTGGCTTTAGGATCACTTATGTTTAAGAGTGTATCATGGCCTGGCTTGCATGGCTCAGTGGTTGAGTGTCGATTTATGAACCAGGAGGTCACGGTTCAATTCCTGGTCAGACACATGCCTGGGTTGCGGGCTCGATTCCCCACAAGGGTTGTGCAGGAGGCAGCCAATCAATGATTCACTTTCATCATTGACTAGAGGTCTGGTGCATGTAATTGCACGGGTAGGGTCCCTAGGCCTGGACCGTGATAAGGGGTGATGGGGCCTTCCGGCTGGGGCCTTCTTCATTTTGCACCATCCCCTGGTGGTCAGCGCACATCAGAGCGAGCAATCGAGCTCCCGGTCGAATCCCCGCGGGAACAATATGCATATCAGCCTTTTATATATAGATAGATAGATGTTTCTATCTCTGTCCCTCTCTGAAAAAACAACAACACTCTAGGTAATGGAAGGAGAAGTGACTTGGGGTAGTGAACTCACCATACAATATACAGATGATATAGTATAGAATTGTACACTGAAACCTATGTAATTTTATTAACCAAAGTCACCTCAATAAATTAAATAAAAAAGTAAAAACACAAAAATAAAGATCACTCTGGATTAGACAGTTTTACTGGTGAATCCTTCCAAACATTCAAAAATAATGCTGATGTTACACAAAGGAAAAATTGCCCAAGATTTTCTGTAAAGCTAGGATAACCCTGATACCAAAATCTGACAAGACTATTTTATCAGAAGAAAAAAAAAAAAGAGAGAGAATTACAGGCCAATCTTTTATGTGAACATAAATATAAAAATCCTAATAAAATATTGAAAGAAACCAATCTAGCAAAAATGATGTTATCATCAACTTGGGTTTATGCCAGGAATGCAAGCTTGGCTTTATATTTGATAATTACTACATTAAAAAATATACATCATTATCCTTTATGAATACAAATGTGAAAATGCTAAAAAAAAAATACTAGAAAACCAAATCAAGCAATAGCTTAAGAGTATTATATACCATGACCAAGTAAGATTTATCCCATGAATGCACTGTTGACTTAACATTAAAAATTCAATTAATATAAGCTATGATACCAATAGAATAAAAGATAAAAACCATTTGATTAACTCAATAGATGAAGAAAATGCAAGTGACAAAATCTAAAAGCCTTTCATAATAAAAAATATAATCGCATAGAAGGGAACTTTCTCAACCCGATAAAGACCATTTACAAAAACCCACAGGTAACATACTTAATGGTAAAAGACTGGATGCTTTCCCCTAAGATCAAGAACAAGGGGAGGAAGTCTGTCTGCTCTTGCACTTCTATATAAAAATTTTCTGGAGGTTCTAGCCAGGGTATTTGGTGAAAAAAATGCAATAAAATGCATCCAGATTAGACAAGAAGTAGTAAAATACCCTCTATTTGTAGATGACGTGATCCTGTGAACTGAAAATGCAAAAACTACTAAAATCAAGTAACCTAGGAAGCTCAGGAATGTTGCAGGATACAAGATCGACATGCAAACATCCATGTACTTCTACGTGCCGGCAATGAGAAACCTGACTGGCATTAAAAAGATAGTGCTATTGCAATAGCATAAAAAAAGAACAAAACACTTAACAAAATAAATTTAACAGAAGTACAAGACAACAATGAGAACTACAAAATGTAGCTGCAAGAAATCAAAAATCCCTCCCACCCCCCAATGGAAAGGCATTTGGTTCATATTCCCCAAGGCTGTCTACAGACACAGGTAGTCCATCCACATCAGTTAGCTTGTTTGCAGAAATTGACAAAGTGATCATAAAATTCATATGGAAATGCAAAGAACATAAAAAATAATGAAAAATAGAATATTTTAAAATAACATTAACATCTAAACTAATAAAAGCGAAATATTAAAATTAACCGTTTCTCCGAGACAGGGTAAGCCACGCCCACCAGCCAATCAGAGCGGCTGTATGCAAATTAGCCCAGCCAACATGGCGGCCGCCACTCCTGGACCTGAGTAAAGGGCAGTTTCCATTGCGGCAGCAGCGAAAGTGAAGCTGCGGCCTCTCCACTTAAACTGGCTCTAGCGAAACACAGATTTGAAACATTTGAAACAATATAACAATCATAGAATCCTCGGGAGCTGAAGGACACAGCAGCCCGGGCCTAACCAGTAAAAGTAACAATTGTTTCATTATAGACACTGCGAGGTGAAGCAGAGAAGGCTTCGTTAGTAGTTAGAAGGCCGCCTTAAAGGAACAGTGTATCAATTATAGAAGATAACCCCAGGCCTTAAAGGAACAGCATCAATTATAGGAGATAAATCACAGTAACCTGCGTCCAGCCAGCCTTGCTGGGACGCTGGGTCAATGGGAGCTGTGGGCAGCCTTAAAGCCCCTCACCCAGGCTGGTCAGGCATGCCAGCAGGTGGGCATCCCCCGAGGGGTCCCAGACTGCGAGAGGGCACAGGCCGGGCTGAGGGACCTCCCGAGTGCACAGAGCGGCTGCAGGGCGGGACAGCGCAGGACCCAGGACCCGTGATGGGAAAGAGGCGGCAGGGT